>PVJI01009392.1:0-65840 GCA_004026765.1 Micronycteris hirsuta | reverse complement strand
CACCCACCCCGGAGCCAGCAAAGGACCCAACTTGCTTGTGGGTAGCTGGGGAAGTGCAGAGAGCGAACCAAGCGCCACTGTTCTCTCAGCACCTGCCCCCACAAGCTGTGTCACAACACAATGCCAAGGGTTACCCCACCCTGGTGAACACCTAAGGCTCCGCCCCTTAAAGTAACAGGTGTGTAGAGAAAAAAAAAAATGGTCCAAATGAAAGAACAGATCAAAGCTCCAGAAAAACACAACTAAGTGACAAAGAGATAGCCAACCTATCAGATGCACAGTTCAAAACACTGGAAATCAGGATGCTCACAGGATTGGAAGAAAGATGGTCGCAGTTAGTTGAACAAATGAAGGATACAATAAAGGAAATGAGGGGAAATATGTAGGAAACCAATAGCGATGAGACGGAAACTGGGACTCAAATCAACGGAGTGGACTGGCAGAAAGAAAAAACATCCAACCAAAAAAGAATGAAGAAACAAGAATTCAAAAAAATGAGGAGAGGCTTAGGAACCTCCAGGACATCTTTAAACGTCCCAACATCTGAGTCATAGGGGTGCCAGAAGGAGAAGAGGAAGACCAAGGGATTGAAAACTCATTTGAACAAATAATGAAGGAGAACTTCCCCAAGCTGGTAAAGGAAATAGACTTCCAGGAAGTCCAGGAACCTCAGAGAGTCCCAAAGAAGCTGGACCCAAAGAGGAACACACCAAGACACATCATAATTACATTATCCAAGGTTAAAAAGAAGGAGAGAATCTTAGAAGCAGCAAGAGAAAAGGAGACAGTTACCTACAAAGGAATTCCCATAAGACTGTCAGCTGATTTCTCAAAAGAGACCTTGTAGGCAAGAAGGGGCTGGAGAGAAGTATTCCTAGTCATGAAAGGCAAGGATCTACATCCAAGAATACTCTATCCAGCTAAACTTTCATTTAGAATGGAAGGGCAGATAAAGTGCTTCTCAGATGAGGTCAAGTTCAAGGAGTTCATCATCACCCAGCTTTTACTGTATGAAATTTTAAAGGGATTTATATAAGGCATGGAGGGATATTAACAGGGGAATGGTAGGGGGAGAGAGAGGGAAAAGGTGCAGAGAATAAGTAGCATAAATGGTAGGTAGAAAACAGGCAGTGGGGGTTAAGAATAGTATAGGAAATGTAGAAGCCAAAGAATTTATGTGAATGACAAAAACTAAAGGGTGGGGAATGGGGAGGGGGTGTGGTGGCGGAGGGGAAGGGGGGAAAATGGGACAACTGTAATAGTATAACCAATAATATATATTAAAAAAAGAAAAAAAATAAAAGAAAACACATCACTAGGATTTTCAGGTAACTTGAAATTATTTAGCGGCCCTGTTAATTTCTGTGTCATATGTTTTGCAAATCATCAAAAACTGTACTAGTCTTTCTTGAACAATGAAAAGTTTAATAACCTGTTGGTTTATTTACATTTTTATGCATTACGCCTAAATCAAAATGTGACTGAACAGTTTCTTTCTTGGAGTCTCATTCTTGGCACACCAGATTTACCACTCTCTCACCCCCTTGATTCCTGGCTAGTTTGAATGAACACAACGGAATGTCAACTGTTCAGACAACACCTTTCTGTGCAGGAGGTAGACTGTCACCAAGGCGGTTCTGGGGAGCTCAGCCACAGCCTAGAGCCTGCCTGCAGGCCTGGCGCGTTCGTACTTCATTAGAGCACCGCGAGGATAGACAGTGGGTGCACAGGCTCTTGCAGGTATGATTAATGTAAGACTCTTATGCAGCATCACGTGTTCCCATATTTGCATTTGTTTTTAAAGGATATGCTCTCTTAAACTTACTCCTGGATTTACCTGGTGAAAAAGTCACCCATTGGTTAAATGTGCATGCAAATAAGTAGGTGTGGGTTACAGTCACTAATCAGAAGATAAATTGCATGAATTTTGCAAAGTAGTCTAAAATGAACAAATGCACCCAACAAAAGGCAAGTTCAATTAAGCCTAAATGCTAGAAGTTTAAAATAAATTTCATGTTAAAATAGGAACAGATCATTTCAGAAAGTATTATTTAAATTGCTAGGATTTTGGGTAACTTGATAACTTATTTAATAGCCATGGCAAGAATGTCAATAAGTCAGATGTTTTGTAAATAATCAAAATTAGTTCTATTTGTTCTTGAATTAATGAAAGATGTGTAGACTGGTGGTTTCTTTACATTTTACTTACTTTAAGGTTAATCTGACTTTTGAGAGAAGAAATTGGAGCATTAGTTCTTACTCAGCTTCTTACTTTTACCCTTAAGTGTAAAGTGAGCAAAGACTGATCCTTCCATGAAAATTCTATCTTCTGCCCTGGCTGGTGTGGCTCAGTGGATTGAGTGTGGGGCTGCAAACCAAAGGATTGCTAGTTCGATTCCCAGTCAGGGCACATGCCCAGTTGCAGGCATGTGAGAGGCAACTGGTCGATGTATCTCTCACACATCAATGTTTCTCTTCTTCCCTTCCCATTTCTCTAAAATTAAACAAACACAACCTTAAAAAAATATTCTATCTTCTAATTTCACCTCACTAAGATGCCATCAGACTAGTGATGGTAGCTGGAGAATTCCTTTTTCTAAAGCCTCCTGTCCTCCTTTCCCCTCTGGTCTTTGTAAAGCACGCAGTGTTGAGTCTTCTCTATTCTAAGAGTTATCTAATTGCTGACACTCTCCCTAGTATCACTTCACATTTTTATCTGGATGAAAATGAAAAATTGTTAGAATTAGGCCTAAATTTTCTTTCCACTGTTGTCATTTCATGTATTTCTGAGACTGTTTACCGCAATTTTTTTACACTTTCTTAAAAGTAAGACTATTTTAGAACCCAGAGGTGAGGGGATGTGATTAACAGTATTTTGAACACGTTCAGTTCTGTCTTGCAATTTTAAAGTATTCAGGAAGAAAAGTGTTCTATCCTGTTCCAGTTGCCTTAATCTAGACCCTACGCTTTCTTACCTAGCCTTCCAGGAAAGAAAAGCGTAGGGTCTAGATTAAGGCAACTGGAACAGGATAGAACACTTTTGTAGACTGAGAGGTGGAAGGCCTAGGCATAATGGGAAAAATATATATATTTGGGGTCAAATTATGATCTCTACTCCTTACTGATTCTAAGATCTTGGGCATCAGTCTCCTGATCACAAATACTACACTCTGGTTCACAAAATGGGTACCACCCTGGGGGTATCTTTCCAATACAGTTGTGCCCAAGAATTACTCTTTTTTAATAAAATTTTAAAAATTGGCCCTGGCTGGTGTAGCTCAGTGGACTGAGTGTGGGCTTTGAACCAAAGGATCGCTGGTTTGACTCCCAGTCAGGGCACATGCCTGGGTTGCGGGCCAGGTCCTCAGTGGGGTCCACATGAGAGTGAGAGGCAACCACACACTGATGTTCCTCTCCCTCTGTTTCTCCCTCCCTTCCCCTCTCTAAAAATAAATAGATGAAACCTTTTTAAAAAATTTTAATTAAAAAATAATTTAAAATTGATTTTAGAAAGAGAGAGGAAGAGGGGAGGGAGGAAGGGAAAGAAAAAGAGTTGGAGGGAGAGAGAAACATTGATTTGTTGTTCCACATATTTATGCATTCATTGGTTGATTCTTGTCTGTGCTCTGACTAGGGATTGAACCCACAAACTTGGAGTATCAGGACGATGTCCTAACCATTTGAGCAGGGCTCAAGACTTACTTTTTAAATTAATTTTTTATTTTAGTAAAATTTACCACTTTAACCACTTTTAAGTGAATGGCTCAGTAGCATTAAGTACATTTAACTTCTTGTGCAATCATCACCGCCATCCATCTCCAGAACACTTTCATTTCCCCAAACTAAAACTCTGGACTATGAAACAAAAAGTCCCCATCTCCACCCTTCCCCAAGCCCCTGGCAACCCCCATCCTACTTTCCATTTTTACAAATTTGACTACTTTACGTACCTCATCGAAGTGGAATCATACAGTATTCCACCTTTTGTGTCTGGCTTATTTCACTTAGCATGTCTTCAAGGTCCATCCACATTTATAGCATGTGTCCCAAACATTACCTTTCAAAATTTGTATTATTTTTTTCATCTAGCCCTGGCTGGTGTGGCTCAGTGGACTGAGCACTGAACTGCAAACCAAAAGGTCAATGGTTCAATTCCAAGTTAGGGCACATGCCTGGGTTGCAGTCCAGGTCCCTGGTTGGGTGCACGCAATAGGCAGCCAGTCAATGTCTCTCTCACACACTGATGTTTCTCTTCCTCTTTTTCCCCTCCCTTCCCATCTCTCTAAAAAGAAATAAAATAAAAAACAATACAAATTTAACTTGAAAAATAAGTAAAATACATGTTATTGTATTTATAAATTACTTCTCTTATCCTTTACGTTCGTTATAGGTAGGGCATTAACTTTTTAGAAATTATGTGTACAGGTTAGGTTTTATAATGTAGGAATTTTATTTCAGGAAAGCAAAAGGAGGCCCTGGATCTGACATATACTGCTCTAGATATGTGACGGGGGTGCAGAGCTGAAAGAGCACCTCATAAGAAAGCGATGGGACGAGGACACTAGGACTGAGTAATCCCAGGCCCAGAATGCAGAGCAGCCCTGGGAACTGAGAGCGGGAGCAAGGAGATGCCTGGCAGGGAGTTGTGTAAAGTCCCTGAGGTAGCTCCTGAGGACTCAGAAACATATATGAGGGGAGACCTCAAAAAACCCTGAAATTTACTTATTAAAAATTAGGTAGTTATTCTTACATGTTTAAATTTCAGTCACCTTCAAAGTACTCTCCATTTGATATAACACATATATGGAGACATTTTTTCCAAAAACTGCTCAAAACAGTTTTGAACTTGTTGACTTTGATGCCTTTTAGTGCTTCTTTCATTTTTTGTTTTACCTCTTCCACAACAGTAAAACATTTCCCTTTGAGGACTTTTTTCATTTGGGAAAACAAAAAAAAAAGCACAGGGTGAGATTGCAGGGTGGGGCACAAGGGTCATGCCATTTTTGATCAAAAACTGCTGAACCCTCAATGCACTGTGGGCAGGTGCAATCATAAAATGACCCATCATGAAATGGGCAAATGCACTGAAAGAGTCTTCAATAAAAATTCACTGACGCTGAATACAACCTCTCACAACAATGCCAGCTGGTACAGTGATACAGAGGGGTTCCTGGAACACTCACCTAGAGGGGGAACTCTGTACAAGAAGCCCGCCCTCCATTAGATAATTCTATTTTTGGGGGGTACCTCTTGCAAAAGTAAACCATGTGGTCACATAAGTAGAGCTACAATTAAGTAGGTAGAGCTACAATTAAGTAGGAACAGAGACACTTGATTTATATTGTAGCTATAACAATGCTTTATGAATTCAATAATAAATATATTGTTGGCCCTGGCCAGGTAGCTCAATTAGTTCGAGTCTTGTCCAGATAGGCCAAGGTTGTAGGTTTAATCCCAAGTCAGGGCACACACAAATATCAACCAATGAATATACAAATAAGTGTAATAACAAATGAATATTTCTCTTTCTCCCCCTTCCTATCTTTCTCTACATTATATATGTATATACAGCAGCATTTTACACCCCACAGAAGTGTATGTAGGTCTAGAGGGGCACAGGCACGTGTTAGCTACTTGCTAGGTATAGTCACCCTCATGCATCCCATTCTTCTGGAAGCAGCTGGAAGAAGGTACAAGGCATAGAAGGTGTCACTTTACTTCAGCAGGGCTGACTGTGTACCTCTTGCCACCCATAGCCTTAAATTATTCCACACTGACTCTCAGAATCACGGCTCTCCCAGCTGGGTCCAGTGTGCAGGCATAAGGCGAGGGGCCAGGTAGGGTACGGGTGGGAGGTGGCACTTGGCCAGTAGGGCCACTGGCAGGATATTCCAGGTTGGCAAGAGCCGATCTGCCCTCTTGGGATTCCATGGCTTTCTTTACTGGGCTATGGGTTCCTTCCACCCTTGTAAGCAGAGCACTCAGCCAGCGCTGTTTCAGCACCATCGGGACCTTCAGCGCAGTTCAGAAGATAATGCAGGTGAGAGTGCCCTGAGAAAGGACACCCCATACTATCGCCCTCCCCATTGCATCCACGTCTATAACAAGAATGGGGTGGGCAAAGTGGGCGACCAGATACTTCTGGCCATCAAGGGACAGAAGAAAAAGGCGCTCACTGTGGGGCATCACATGCCTGGTCCTCAGATGACCCCTAGGTTCAATTCCAACATTCCAACAATGTAGTCCTCATTGAGGACAGTGGAAACCCTGTGAGGACCTGAATTAAGACACCCATCCTCACCAGCCTACACCAGAAGGCGAGTTTTTCAAGGTGCTGGTCATTGCTCAGAATTTTATGTAAGCAGGGCCCAGGCCGCAGGCTGCAGTGGGGCTCATGAATGGGACAGTTCTGAAACCGCGCCTTTGCTGACAGGAGCTTGGGGTCCTGTGGCTGAGGAACAGCGTCCTGTGATTTGAGAAGAGGGAGGGAGGGAGAATCAGCATACTTCTATTTCTATTATTTAAGCTTTAAACCACACCCTGTCACTAATTATGTTTGGCCAAAAAGTCTATATGTTTTTTTCTGTAAAAGAAACATTTTTCATGAATAACTTTATTGATTTAGATATTTTAAATATGTTGGCTATCTCCCGTGTAGTATAACGTTGATTGTTCTCAATTAATGTCTCAATTTGATTGCTATCAACTTCAAGTAGGTAGCTGACCGTGGAGCATCATCCAGGGAGAAATCTCCAGCACAAAACTTTCTTTGCAAACCACTTCTGACACATTTGATCAGTCACAGCACCTTGTTCATATATTGCACCAATTTTTTTTGCTTTTCAGTTGACTTTTTACCTTTCTTGAAATAACAAAGCATACTATGCCAAAAATATTGCATATTTTTTCTATCTTCAATATTCAATGTCTATACAAATATTCACCAATTTTGATAAGTTTTTAAAAAAATGCACAGATATGACAGCTGTCACAATAAAATACAACAAAATTGTTTTGAATGAAGTTAACAGCAACTAAGTGCTACTAGAGCCATGTTACAGAAAAAACTAAATGAACTTTTTGGCCAACCCAATACACTGAAGATCAAAGAAAGAACGAACCTGAAGAACATACACTACTACTACAGTGAAAAGTAGTCATCAGCAGGGAAACTGGTAGACTACATACTTCAGCAATTCAACCAACCTTTATAAGCTCAGCCTGAAAATGGTCAAAAACCATCTGAGTGCCAGGCACCAGCTGGGTGCTAGGAATGGAGCAATGAAGCGGGGCCCTGTCCCTACCCTTGTGAAGTGTCCCATCCTCCTTACCTGTTTCTTCTCTATCATTTCCTGAGGAGCCGGGACGCTTCCAACATAAAAGTCCCCAGTGTGTTTTGTAGATAAATCCAGTTTTCACCAGCCTTTCCCATACTTTCATTTATATGGTATAAAGGCCTAACAAAAATACACTTTTCGATTTAAGTTAAAATTAGGTATTTTTAAATATATGTGGATTTCTTTCCCCTAGAATATTTTAAATCCTTTAGTGGTTTGGGGCCTTCATTCTAGAGATTATTTTCATGCTTGAATAAACCACGCATCATTTCTAGAAAACTGCTGTATTATCTATAACAACTTATTTTTGGATAAATATTCAACATAATTTGGAACATGGGACAAACTTATTCTGCCTTACTAAAAGCAGCAGCTCTGTTTTAGTTTAATTATTGATTAGTTTTCTAGATTTCTCATGTATTATGTCCTGTCTTCCTATCAAGTTCCTATACTAGTATAGGATATCACAATTAGGAAAAAAAAAACTCAAAAGAAAAAAATCAACTAGTGCGTTTTAAGGAGTGTGTTCTGTAGATGTTTAACATCACCATTACTGAGTCACACGTGGCCAGAGAAGTAAAGATCCTCACTCATCTAAAGTAGGAGAACGCTGGTGAACACTGCCCAAGGCACGAAACTGGTAAGTGGGCAAATGTGCACTAACCTGAGTAGTCAAATGGCAGCAGATGTTGAGATCTGCAGGGAAATAAATGCAAGGTTAGAAAAGCAAGAAAAGCATAGACACCATTGAAAAAAATCTAAAGGAAGTAGGGATAAAGTTAAGGAGAAGAGATGTCCAATCATTCACCTAATAACCACAGGAGAACTGAGGGACAGTAGTGTATTGCAGGAAGATACAGGTAGTGAATGAAGTCTCTGAAGAAAAAGAAATGCAAGAATTTTTCATTTTCAACATGCAGATTTTAACACATGGTGGGGCAAATGTAGGTTTATAGTTGTTCATATGGAAAATAATACAATAATTAATAAATAACAAGAATAAACTGTTTCACATACTCACAACTGTAAACCTACTTTTGCCAACCTACATAATATGACAGATAAAAATAGGTTGGGTTTAAAAATTCATCAACTGTTGGATGCCCTTAAAGATAGAAACTAGAGACCTTTGTGTCAAAGGCATCCCGAAGGCAACAGGAAGCTGTTCTATCTTTGTATCTTCCAAATGTCTGTACTGCTCTTCACCCACAGAATGCACTTCCTGTCACCTCCTCAAAGAGGCTGTCCCTGACTTCTCAAAATGAAGTTACCTCCCAACATTACCTTTCATCTCATTTTATTTTCTTTACATATCATTATTTAAAAATCACCTTGTTTATTTATGTGTTTGTGTATTTACTGAGCTCTGTGAGAGCAGAGACTATTTGAATGGTAGGGAGTGTTTGCCAACTGAATGCCTGAACTGTTCAGCTAAGTTGTTAGTAGAGGGAGTATCACACATGTGCAAAAATGAAAGTCACAGAACATAACAACCCATTCTAATTCTATTCAAGTAACACCACTGCCACTTACTGTGCAACCGTGAACAAAAAAAAGAAAACCAGCCAAAAAAACAACCTCTCGAGGTTCTTATCTATTAGTGGGTGACCAGTATCAGTGCTGCTTTCCCCATAAAAGGTGGCTGCGGGAGTTGAATCAGAAAATGTACCTGCATATCCTTTTTGGAAGTTCATCAAGAAGGGAATGAGAATGAATAAATGAATGAATGACCAAAATCCTTCCAGATCACATCACCACAGCACGACAAGGACAACAACAACAAACAAGAAACGTATGCAGGGGCTGTGCATCTGCATATAATCAGCATATAACACATCTCAACAGATAAATTCTGACACTCAAATCAATACGCTATACAAAAATATGCCCATGTCAAAGAAATTGTACAGGCCTACTTTTGAATGAAAAATAGAAAAACAAAAATTAGAAAATCTTGGTGAAAAAGCACTGTGATTACTTTTTATTCTTCAAAGTACAGTAGCCCCCCCTTATCTGTAGCTTCACGTTCTGTCGGTTCAGTTACCTGCGGTCAACTGTGGTCTAAAAATATTAAATAGGAGATTCCGGAAATAAACAATTCCTAAGTTTTAAATTGCAATCTGTTCCAAATCGCACGATGAAATCTCACACCACCGTGCTCGGGAAGGGAATCCCCCTTTGTCCAGTGCACCCACACTGTACGTGCAACACACCTGCCAGCCACTTAGTTGCTCCCCAGGTCATCCAACGGACCGTGCGTGTGTTTAAGCAACCCTTATTTCACTCAGTAATGTCCTAAAGTGCAAGAGTAGTGATGCTGGCAATTTGAATACGCCAAAGAGCAGTCACGAAGTGCTTCATTTAAGTGGAAAGGTGGAAGTTCTCAACTTAGTAGGGAAAAGGAAAAAAAACACAAGCTGAGGTTGCTAAGGTCTACAGCGAGAACAAGTCTGTGAAACTAAGAGGAGAAATCCGTGCTAGTTTTCTGAGAGAAACCATTACAAAACTTTTAGTACAGTATATTCTTATAATCCTTGTTTAATTAATATTAATCTCTTACTGTGCCTAATTTATAAATTAAACTTTATCATAGGTATATATGTACAGGCTGGGGCAAAAGTAGGTTTACAGTTGTTCATATGGAAAATAATACAATAATGAATAAATAATAATACAAGAATAAACTCTGTGTTTTGTGTACTCACAACTCTAAGCCTACTTCTGCCCCACCCTGTTAAAAAAAATATATAGTGTATATAGGATGTGGGAAAAAAAGGGGAACCTCACAGAGTGATTTTATCATGAATTCCTAACTGGGCAGGTCATGGCAGTCAGGCCCCAGGCATATAACTTTTTTAGTAAAGGGTTTATTTTTGCTTTAAGCAAGCCCCTTCCATTGTTTCTGTACATCTAGGTTAATGCACCTTAGAAATAATCAGAACCACCCTCAAGAGAGCACATAATCCTGTTAAATATCCCATAATCCAATCCCCACCTTGCTTTCTCCCACCTTCATTTAATCTCACATTCCCCTCCTTAATTTCAAATGCATGAAAGAAACTGCAAAGCTGTCATTTTCCAGAACATTTGAGATCTTGCTTCCTGGCAACTGTCGTCAGTCTGGCTCGATTAAACTCATAAAAATTCTCTACAGGTTTGTACGTTTCTTACATGGACATGTACTTGGCATAGCAGGCAGGATTTCAAAGAAGCCCACACAGCACACCCTGCAGACCTGGACCCAGAGCTAAGTAGCAAGGGCCCATTGTGCCCCACCAGCTCCTGCTTTGATTGCTTGAACTTGGGTTACCATTCTCTCAGCATCCTGGTCCTACCTGCTTTAAGTAGTGGATCCTGACTTTGAGCTGTTCTTAGAAAATCCTTGAGGTGGATAGGGTTAAAATACTCTAGGGAAAGCTTTTAATTGCTTTTAATGCTTTTAATTGCATGCTTTTAATTTCGGCTTTTAATTGGTTTGCTTACTGAGAGTCTGAACAATATCTTTGCTGGTTAAAGGAGAGACTGAACTCTCCTTTTGCTTAGAAAGACCAAGGACACTTGCTTCCGAAGAGTCAGTGGGATGACGATAATTGTTTCAGATCCCCAAATCCGAAGTGGCAGAGACGGGTGGTAGGAGGCATCCAGGGTAGTGATGCAACCAATCCCAGCGAAGCTGGCAGGAGCCCCAGGGAGAGTTCACTTTTCATTGTGAGGGGCAAGGTGCCCTGGAATGAGTTCACCCCAAGAGTGGGCCCCACCCTTAGGAATTGCATCTCATTGGTCACATTGCATAAGGTTGCATCTGATTGGTTGATTCTTGATACCAAAAATCGTTTTCTTCCAAAAAAAAAAATTTATTTAGTTTTAGAGAGAGGAGAAGGCAGGGGAAAAAACATCAGTGTGCAAGAGATACATTGAACATCGATTGGTTGCCTCTTGCACACCCCCAACTGCAGACCTGGCCCGAAACCCAGGCATGTGCCCTGACTGAGACTCAGTCCAGTGACCTTTTGGTTGAAAAGGCCAGAGCTCAATCCACTAAGCCACAGTAGCCAGGCTTAATTTTTATTTATTGATTTTAGAGAGGCAACTCTTCAGATTGTACAGCTCTATTGTAAATCAATTTTTAAATGTTTCCAAAACTCTAACCATCAACCCCAAGGCTGGGGACTTATAACGGGGCCCAAGGCTTTTTCCCATCAGAACCTTACAGTGAAGAGAGATAAAAGCAATAAGAGAGGCTGGCTCAGCAGCCCAGTCCTGGCTCAACATACTTCTCAGGACTCAACATACCTTCTCAGAACTCTGCCACACAATAACCTTGATCCTGAGTTCTAAAAATATCCCCAAAAGACAGACAATATGCTCTGGCCAGGTGACTCAGTTGGTTGAGTCCTGTACACCAAGAGGTTGCCGGGTTCAATTCTCAGTCAGGGCACATACCTAGGTTGCAGATCAGGGCATGTATGGGAAGCAACTGATGGATAAGTTCTCTCTCACATCGATGTTTCTCTTTTTCTCTCTTTCCTCACCTTCCCCCTCTCTAAAGTGAATAAAAACATATCTTCAGGTGAGGATTTAAAAAAAAGAGAGAATAAAGCCAGTACAACTGCTACTAGCAACATGAAAGAACTAGACTGTTAAAATGGCAAAGGAGTCTTCTGATTGGAGAATGAACCCTATGAGTTAACTAGGGTTCTGTTACGTGAGAACAGTTTCATTCCTCAAAAACACAATTCTGTTTCTAGTATTACACATTTACACTTTAGGCTGTGATAAGCTTCCGTTTATTTTCCATGGAAATTCTTGAATGTTACCCTGGTTTTGACACTTGTATAACCTTTCTGTGCCTTAGTACCTTTACCAGTCTAAAAAAAAAGGACACTTAAGTGACCTGTACAATCCCTTTCACTCCTAAATTACTGTTATACCTGTTATCAGGCATTTAAAAGTGGTCTTACCACACTGTTATAGATGAGTGGATAAAACAACTGTGAGACATTTATACAATGGAAACCTACTCAGCTGTAAAAAAAGAAGAAAATTTTACCCTTTGCAACAGCATGAATGGACCTGGAGAACATTATGCTAACTGAAATAAGCCAGTCAGAGAAAGACAAATACCATAAGACTCCACTCATATATGGAAACTAACAAACAAACTGAACTAACAAGCAAAATAGAGAGACTCATAGATGGAGAGCAGATGACAGCTTGTGAGAGCACAGGGAGGTCGGGGGGTGGAGGGACTGAGCAAAGAGGAAAAAGAACTCATGGACATGGACAACAGTGCAGTGATTGCTGAGGGGAGCAGGGTATAAGGGCACTAAATGGTAACGGAAAAATATATAATAAAGATTATATATTTAAAAAAAGAGAAAAAAACAGGCCAAAATGGAGTCACTTTTGCTAAGCCACATAACCAAACTAAAACTTAGTAACTTAATTGAAGTTTCAGCCTCTCCCAAAAGTGAAATTTTATTTTAAGATTTTATTTATAAAGGTTTTTTAAATTTATTTTTAGAGGGGAAGGGAGGGAGAGAGAGAAACATCAATGTGTGGGTGTCTCTCACACGCCCCCTACTGGGGACCTGGTTTGCAACCCAGGCATTTGCCTGACTGGGAATCAAACCAGTGACCCTTCGGTTTGCAGGCCAGTGCTCAATCCACTGTACCATACCAGCCAGGCCTATTTATTTCTTTTTAGAGAAAGGGGAAAGAGGGAGCAAAATTCTGTGTTTTATCAATATAACTGTGTGTTTTATATTGTCTTAATCAAGTCTTTGATTATTTCAGAAAACAGTCTTCTCAATAGTAAGAGCTAATTTTCTGTATATGTCTGTTTTTTTAAATTTTTATTTATTGATTTTAGAGAGAGGAAGGGGAAAAGCAACATCAATTTGTTATTCACTTATTAATGCATTCACTGGTTGATTCTTGAATGTGCCCTGACTAGGAACTGAACCCATAACCTTGGCATATTGGGATGACGCTCTAACCAAATGAGCTACCCAGCCAGGGTTATACTTGTCTTTGTGATCTTTATCACTTTGGTAAAATATATAATTAAATATTGTTTCATAATAATCTGTGACCCTTATTTATTTAGTCAAGTGTCCAAACCTTTTGATATTTTTGACAAACCTCTGAAAACCAAATTCTAAAAGTCTTTCTGGACTCCCAACTAACTTAGACATTTCCCAGAGAGTCCCTGAGAGAACAGAAGGAAAACTTGCAAGGCAAAGAAACTCTGGTCTAGATCCACAGTCGCTGATAACAGACAGCATTCCATTTCTGACCCAGTGAAGGAACAGCAGAATCTTTCATCAAAAGAACAGGAGACTTAAAGTCTGGGCGGGACCTGTGTCCAAATTCCAGCTCTGAGCACAACTCAGTGAGTGCCCTTGGACAAGCATAGCTTAGCAGAGTCATTTCCTTAGATCTAAGTATGTAGTTATTTATTACACTTATTACATTCATCATTGTGATGGTCACGTGAGAGTTTGTGAAAATGCCTGACACATGATAGAGTCTTGACAAGTGTTACCCGAATCTCCCTCTACAGCAGCCACAAAGAGACAAAGGTATGTATGCTATTCCGGTTTGCCCAGAGCTCTGGGCTTGGAGCAGGATTCCTGCTTGGACCACAGCATGAAAAGAGGGGCCCTCGCCAGTTCCATTATTGACCCAGGAGAGCATCTGGCACTAACCAAAGCTACAAAATATCTCTTGAGGCGCTACATGCCCAACTTATTGGCTTGTATGTCTCAAATTTTCATTTCTAATTTAAAAATACAACTTGTTTTTTTCCCAGTTACAACTGGTCTTGTCCACTTAACTTGTCAGCAGGCAAATGACTCCATCTTTAATCACAACATCAGACAAATGAGATCCTTCTATCAGGTCATGGTTGTTTTGAGAACAGTCAATTCCTATCTGCAATAAAACTGATGCATATCTTACCAGAAGTTTTTTTAAAACAGGCTAATCTATCCATACTACAGATTTTAACACATGAGTCAGTCATTTTCTTTGACAGGGAACTATATGGGTTTAAAACTTAAAAACTAAAGCTACCCAACTATCATAAGTTACTGAGTCAAAGAATAATACAGGTAACAAACAGCCGTTTCAAAGGTGAGTAGTGGTGGAGCACGTGAAGCAATTAATACTAAATCATCCTCCTCATGTTGAGGATGGAGTCTGAGAAACCACTGAGAAAAGTTACATCAGCACTGCCTGCCCTGTGGTCAGTGCTCTAGCAAAGCTATGAGACCTGTGGCTCCTGCATCCTCATCCCTTTCCTATACATACCACCCAAGGCTCTTCGAGACTCTCAGCTGCTATACAGTAGGGCAGACACCAGTTGTCTAGCTTTCCCTGTTGATGAGGATGGCCACCAGGAGTTCCTTTTCCCTCCTTCCACATACTTGCAATTTATGACAGAGACACAGAAATTTCTTCTACTTCTCAGGTTATAATTTCAACATATGCATGTAAAGCCTTGGTTCAAAGCAAAACACATCAATTCTTTCCTCCATTAACAGGTGGCACAAGTGTTACTCAATTATTCTGAGGTTTGCTGAGTTTGAGCTTACAGTCAGTCACACCTCAGTACTTGCTGGCTTCAGAACTTGTCAAACCCTGTACTCGTCACATTTTTTTTTTTTTTTAAGATTTTTATTTTTATTTATTTTTTAGAGAGAGGGGAAGGGAGGGAGACAGAGAGGGAGAGAAACAGCAATGTGTTGTTGAATGGCCCTCACAAGGACCTGACCTGTAACCCAGGCATGTGCCCTGACTGGGAATCGAACCGGGACAGCTTGGTTCCCAGTCCGCGCTCAATCCACTGAGCTACACCAGCCAGGGCTGTACTCGTCACATTTTGATGAGAAAAAAATGTTGCAGTATTTGGTGCTTGCTCAGAACTTGTTGCATTTGCTACAACTTTTATGAGTTGCAATGCTGTCCTGCAAGAGAAAACGCTTCATCATTCGGTACTCATCAGTTTCAGCAACTCATCACAAGTTCCAGAAAGAAATAAAGATGAGTACTGAGGTACCACTGTATTTGTTAGGTGTGTAATGACTATGAACATCACCATGTCCTCTAAGTACAAAGTGTGAAAAAGCATTATGGTATCAAAGAAAAGAATTTTAAAGAATAAAATGGTGAGAAAATAAATTGCTTATATGAAACCACCAGTGGAATAAAAAGATCAAGGGGCAAGCTGATAGTCAAGGGTCATGGTGAAAAAGAAGGAGCCAGCCAAGAAACCAAGAAGGAGTGATGGAAAGGAAGGAGGAAAACTAAGAGAAGCTAATGCAGAAAGACTGGATGAGGATGAGCCATAAAAATGTAACCCAGAAAACAGAACAAAACTCTCAGGCAAAAGGAGCACCTCATAAAAACTAAAGCAGCTGCTACTAGAAATGGTTATTTACAAAGTTAGGTCTCATCTAAATTGATCTTACAATGGAGATAATAAATGGGTAGGCCTAAAAGATAATTTGACAGCTCCCAAGGAGCAATATGATTCTTCTTTTTTTTCTTTCTTCCTAATTTTAGAAAGAGGGAAAGGGAGGAGAGGTAGAGAAACATCAATGAGAAACATCAATTGGTTGCCTCTCATACACGCCCTGACCGTGGATCTAACCGGCAACCCATGCATGTCTCCTGACCAGGAATCAAATCAGCAACCTCTCAGTTTGCTGGATGACGTCCAACCAGCTGAACCACACCAGTCAGGGCTAATTGTTCACTTTTAAAAGTGAACTGCTAAATGATAAAACTTTCAACCTTGCTTTGAGAGCAAGACTGCCATAAAGCATACATATTCGCTCTCAAATGATCATGTATAGTCTAATAAACAGATGTTAAAATTTTTAACATAACCATGAGAGCACTTTATTCTGAATCTTCCAGAAAAACCTAGATAAATTAATCCCCTGGTTGATTAGCAATCTGGTTTTAACACCAAATCTCATGCTCAAGGCCCAATTCCAACGCTGTTAAGTTTTTACTAACCACTTTTCCAAATGGTTATCATCTTTCTCCTTTGACTCTTAGAGTTCCCTGCCCCTCAAAACTACTCTATTGGTAATCTCACTGTCTTAATTCTCATTTTTATACCAGAGCTGGATAGATGCTTTACATATGTTTTCTCTAATCCTTACAACAACTTTGCAAAACTGGGTTTATCCCTATGTTATAGATGAAGAAACTAATATTTAGAAAGGTTACCCAAGGTTGTCCAATTAATAAGGGACAAAACAAGGATTCGAACCCAGGCATATCTTACTTCACAGCCTTTGCCTTTACCCACGATACAACACTGCCTCTTGCGTAAAACTACTACTTATCAGTCAAGATCTCTGTGGACCCTGGGCAAGTTTCTAAACCTCTCAGTGCTTCAGTCTTCTCACTCATGAAATGAGGATGATACATCACAGCTAGTGTACTGGTTTAAAGATCAAATAACATAATGTATATAAAAACCCTTTATAAACTATGATGGTTTTTATTACATCACTAGACTTCATGTTTCTTCAGGACAGGTTCTTATGCCTTACATGTCTATGTCCTTCAATACCCAATACAAGGCCTAATATGAACTGAACATCATCTACTTGTCTTTGGAAAGATCTGAGACACCTTTTATCCCTCCGAGGAAGAAGGTGGTGTCCCATTTCGTGAAGTCTAGATTAAGTGTCCTTAATCCAAACCTTAAATTACAAAACAGTGACAAACTCAGTGCACCCATCACACGAGAGTTAAACACCCTACATGGCATTTAACTGTCTTGTGTTTTCTTTCCAACATGGCTTTCAGTGCTGTGACAGTTTGACAAAGAGAAAATCCCAAATACCGACACCTTTTGTAAGAAAACGTGCCTAAAGGAGGAAAAGCAGGAAAAAGGCCGGTCTCTTATCAGAGTTAACACGTTAAGCGTGGGCCGATTTTGCTGGGCTTTCTGTTCAGGCAGCAGGCCGGGGACCACTTGACGGGCGTTGAGTTAGTGTATAAACAGGCACATGATGGTGCAGCCAATGCAAAACTTCATTAAAATTACAACATTTATTTTCTAACCTTGATACTGCTGGTCCCATGCATCGATGAAGCCCAAACAAAAAGTTCGCTGTCAGTCCCCACGGACCAATGCCACGCAAACGAAAAGTCCACTGTCAGTCTCTGGGGACTGACGCCGCCTGAACGGAAAGTTCACTGTCAGTCCCCAGGGACTGACACTGCGCTTAACGTGTTAACAGGGACCTTATTGTTCTGATTTATAGCCTCCTGATGATGACAGTATCTACAACACTGTCTCACTCATCATTCACTAGGAAATTTGATTTATGTTAAGAAAAAGACCATAACATACATATATTTTCTCATGCATACTCACCTCCTCCCCCCAATAAGACAGGCATATCTAGTGAGATATCCAGGGAAGTGGCCCAATACCCTGTCAAGTAAGGCTAGACTGGATTTGCTACTAGGTAAGCACAGGGGAAGGGCACCAACCCCCTGCCCTGCTGTTCTGTGATTCCTGGGAAGTCACTTAACTCTTTGGTAATGATGGATCAGTTTTCTGGTCTGTAAAACATAGGGCTAACATTACTCATTTTGCCTATTTCACAGATTTATTGTGAAGAGCAAATGAAATAATATATGTTAACTTACAAATTCTAAATATATTACTAGAAATATAGAAATAACTTATATAGAAATATAAGAAATATATTACTAGAAATAACTAGACAATCACCTACTACTTGTACTGTGGTAAATGTTTGGTATTAGCAAAGCTGAGAGATGGATTTCTCTGGGTATGTTCACCTTTCACAACCAGAGAATTGTTTTTAAAAATCTACTCATCTTTGAAAAGAGCATAACAAATATTATCTTAACTACAGAATCTAAGGGAGAGGTAGTTAGAAAAGCTGATCCTTCCACAATGGATCTGTAGTCCAGCCAAAAATAGTTTCCAATGGTTTAGACGTGCCTCCCTAAAAAGTGTGATGGATCATTAGATCAAGCTGTGGCCACATATTGCATACGTGACAGGGGTTACATACCAAGTCATTTTACCTGGTACCTCAGTCTCTGCAAAATGCTAAGTGGCTCAGAGTGCTAAACACTAGTCCTGCTTGTCTGTCTCCCCACTGGTCATCCCAGGTGCTTCCCTAATACCTCTGGCAAAAAGAGAATAAGGAGAACTGAGAAATCAAAAGCACTCTTGGATCCAGGACATGCCTGCCATCTCTTTTTATGCTTTCTTAACCTAATTCCTTTCTGAACTGAGCGCAGGGACCCACTGTGTTGAAGATGTAGTTTACCAGCTGACCCCTTGAGCCCAGTAATTTTTTGAACTGTTACAAACTTCACAAAACTTTATTTAAAAAATTATTTCTTTTTAGAGAGAGGGAAAGGAAGGGAGAGAAACATCAATGTGTGGTTGCCTCTCATGCGCCCCCTACCAAAGGTAGGGGGACCTGGCCTGCAACCCAGGCATGTGCCCTGACTGGGAATCGAACCAGCGACCCTTTGGTTTGCAGGTCCACGCTCAATCCACTGAGCTACACCAGCCAGGGCTACAAACCTTTTAACTACAGAAAAAATCCACAAACATCCAAAAGTAGAGTAAAAGCTAGAAAAGATCCAGGGTCACACACATAGTATACATACAAAAGAAAAATTTATCCTAACATTATTTTTGTTTATCAGCTATGTCGAACTGTTAATACATTTTCAGCCACAATAGTAAGAAAAAAGGAAAAAACATAATAAGCTCTTTGAGCAAATTCTACCAGGAGTTAAGTATTTTAGACACTGCTTCTTCTTGGTTCAGTATAAAGAGGCTGAATTCGCCTTTTAAATCAAGATAAGCAATATAAATTGCCTGAGCACTTGAAATCCTAACTTCCTATGAAACCATTCCCTCTCCCCTCACTGGGAACTTGCTAACATTTCTCAAGTAATCAATCCCCTGAACAGAATTCCCATTTTCCCAGAAGGCTCCCACAAGTGAATGTAATGCTTCTTTGTGTCAACGCCATATTTACCTAATTTCTGCACCCTTTTATTGAAAACAGATATTTTGATGTTGCACCATCTTTGTCCCTGTTTATAATTTGAAAGTCACTTGAAGCAACATTGACCTATCAGGTTTTTCATACCGATGCCATTTATTCCATTTTTTAAAGTTGTTCTTGTTTCTTTAGGTTTGGTGATTTTTAAAATACCAAAGCACACCATTAAACATTTCCTCTGTTTAATAATCCAATGGAACTTCTGACCTGTCTTAAAAGGCCTTGAACTTCAGGAGTCCCTGAATTGCAATCAGCATAACATTTAAGGCCAACTTCAACCTCATCTATCTTGCCCTTCGAAGTTTTCCTGTGTGAAGTAACATCCGTTACTAGCAAAGCCAAGGAAGCATACTCACCAAGTGAACATAAGGCACAAAGTATCCAAAAAGTGCAAGTGGTATTCCAACTGCCCACACAGTATAAGCTGTCACTTTGAACATGGCAAAATTGAAAATTTTTTTTGGAGGACTGAACTTTCTCCTGGAAAAGAGGGAGAATCTCTTGCCTCCTTTGATTCCACTCTCTTTCTCTCTGACGCTGGAAACAAGAGGTCGGTAAGTAAAGCCAGCCAGAAAGAGAACAAACATGAAGAGGCAGAGGACCCTCAGTGTGTAAAAGAGGCCCACGTTGTTGATCAGAACCTTTAAAAGCAAAGGCAGCAGAATTGTGAAGACACTGCTGCCAGCAGTGACAATGCCATTCACCAGTCCAAGGCGCTTCTTGAAATAGTGTCCCAAAATGACCAATGAAGGCTGGTATGCAAAGGAGCAGCCACAGGCAAATATGATTCCATAGGTAAGGTACAGAGGTTCGATGGAACTGTGTAAAGATGAAAAAGACGGAAAGCAGCTTTCATTATTTTTATCATGT
The DNA here is from genome assembly GCA_004026765.1 of Micronycteris hirsuta. Taxonomy (NCBI): domain Eukaryota; kingdom Metazoa; phylum Chordata; class Mammalia; order Chiroptera; family Phyllostomidae; genus Micronycteris; species Micronycteris hirsuta. The sequence goes on along the minus strand of PVJI01009392.1, from coordinate 45,541 downwards.
GCTTCATAGAATAAAACTTTAGCATAAAAGTGGGTTCTAGTTAATCAGTGTATTTTCTACAAATAAAATTTAACTAAACACACATGAAAAACATAATAAACCAAGAATATAGCACTAAAAACATTTTTACTTAATCTGAATGGGTAATGCAAATGTCTCAAGTACATGAAAAATGACCGCTAAGGTGATTTTGTTCTTCCTCCTCTTCCCACGGACTTCCGGTGAACTGGGCAGCACCAGGCAAAAGCTGCTGTGCTGTCCACAACACAGAGGGGACAGGGCCAGGGAGGGCCTCCGTAACACTGACAGTGATTACACTAACAAACACGTAAGTCTCAATAAAAGTTTAAAGAATTATCATTTAACTAGGAAACTCATTATTTGATGTAGTTTTCCCAGGCACTTACTAAGCAATCTATTCAAAAAAAGGCTGCATTTTATATTTCTTCCCCAAGATTATGTCAGAAACATTTGCACAGAAGAGCAGTTGTGTCTCACTTTTGCTGGCCTAAGGGCTGCAGACCAACCTTCACCCTGTACTGCGCTGTTCTCAGTGTTGTGCAGGACAACAAGAAACCACATTCTGATTGCAGGAAGGCTAAACGAAGCACGTGCATTAGTGGTCCCAGTTTGTAAGCTTCAAGTCCACATACATCTCAAAACAATAATAAAGGATTAAGAATTTTATAGTCTAACCAAGTAACTTAATTACACATCTCTTCTGAAAAATAAAGAATTATATTATTACATTCTTTGAAACAAGAGGAGTAAAATAAAACTAAAGTTGTTTTTTAAATGTCCAATTGAAAAGGCTATTTATCAAGTAGTAAATGCAACTGTTTATTAGAAACTAAGATAAAGTTGGTTAATAATTAAATTTTGGACAATACTACTAGTGGAGGTAATCACAAGGAATTCTAGAATCTGATAGAAATTAATGCATGTTTGCAATCCTTTCAGATGACCTTCCCCTCTATTATCCACAGCTAGGACCGTCTTTCAAGAGTCACTCCCAAATTAACTTTACATCACTCTGATCACTCATTACTGAATCTCCACTCTTTATTCAACAGACATACATTCAGCAGCTACTGCATTCCAGGTACTTGGTGAAAAAAATATTTAAAATGTGGTTATGTCCTACTCATAGTTTGGTTAGTAAAACAAGATATCCACCCTACATAATACAGAACAATATATAAATAACAATTCATTTATTCTGCATCAGTTTTTCCACATAAGTAGTTTTCCAGATAATTGCAACTTATTTCTTAAGGCGCTAATTTATTTTTAATATTTTTACTTATAATTTTATTTTTGTCCAATTTTAAAGGAATCTATTATACACTTCTCTGCCTTCTTCAAAGCGTGTATTAAAAATGTATTGAATACAGAGAACCATCATGAACACCGACTTCTATACGGTCACACTACAGAACTGTAAAGCCATTAGTGGAAAGCCCAGGGAGCCGAGGACATAAACTGAACACACTCTTTTGCACACCACGTTAAGTGCTAAGTGCTGGGCGAGACTAGCTTTATTCTCTCCCACGGAGTCAAGCACACAAGCTCTGGGATGGCATGTTCACTGCCGCTGAGCCTTCTGTCACTTATCTCTAAATCTCCACCTCAATAACAGATGGCTCAGGTTGCTGGAGTCTGACAACTGAGTAAGTGCAGCATGAATCAGTAAGGTACGAGTCATGTGTGTAAAAGGGGTTCGGAGAAGGGACACCGACGTGACTGGGGATTGCTGGAGAAGGCTTTCCTAAGAAGGCAGGACTTGAACTTTGGAAAAAGTGGGTCCACTGTTTGACACTTAGAATTCATACCACATTTCCCCTTCCTCCTATGTATTGCTCTAAAAGTTTATAGCTTTTGACCAGTGGGTTAAATAGTGAAACTAAACAAAAAATATGAGAGCATTACATGTATTAAGGTAAATATGGTTTCAGGACATTGTGTTTTGATTAAGGGACAGAACACACCAATGTAAAACATATTTCATACTTTTTACTTCTCAGTTACCAAAAAGGTTCAAAAAACACTGCTTGCTGTTAAGTAGTTCTGTATTTTGTCTACCAAGCGAGGTAACAAATTACATGGGTTTTCTGTTCTGGGTCCTCTCTCCAGCAAAGCCTGGTTGTTAACACTCAGTGAGTGCTAGGGCCACAGGCACTGACAGTGGGTTCCTGCAAGCTTCCAGGCCCAAACAGGTACCGGACAACTTGTTAATAACACCAGGTTGTATTACTGCTAAAGAAAAAAAAGAACTAAAGTAAATGATCTCACAGAATTAACCAAACAGAATCTTATTTCAAACAAAACTGGTTTTCGTTTTTTTAAAAGACAACTTTAGAAGGCAAAATCCCTAAAGGCAATTTAAAGATGGCATATATATTTTCTATCAAGACATAAAAATAATTGTTTAGAATCCAAATAAAATTTCTAAGTTAGGCAAAAAAGGGAGGCTCATTTTAGAGTTGAGGAAGGGGTGTAGGTGGGGTGGGGATAAACTTCGTAAACCAAGGATTCTGTTGATTAAATCCAGAATATTTAAAAATAATCAAGCAAGAAATGTAAGTATGTGTGTTTTTCTAATAACTTCAATGATGTTTTTCAACTAGTGCATGAAAATAGCTAGGGAAGGGAAAGAGGCAGGAAATTAAGATACACCACTAAAGTAGATACAAGATGGATATCATTTTAAGAGGTTTTCTTATTAATCACCTCCTGTTAGCCAGAGCAACATATTAAGCCAGTGTTTCTCTAACTAAGGATTATTCTGACAATGCAAAGGGATTTACTAGCAGAACTGGGACTGGAGGGAGAAGTGCTTCAGACAGTAACATGCCCATCGGCTCTTTGCAGTTAGTTCCACTTCAGTGCACTCCATCTTTTAGCAGACACAGGGAAAGCGTATTGATATTTTTTATTTTAAGCTGCATTTGACCACTTCATTTTGCCACAATCTTTTTAAATTTTAGCTTGATTTTTTAAATGCATACAGGAATTCTCTACCTGGGTTGAAATAAATAGCAGTTTTTATTTCATTAATAAAAATATTTCATAACGAGCCTATGAACAGCTGCTTCAACACACCACGTATTGTACCCATTGGGCCGCAGACTAAGCTGACCTTTAAACTGATGTTCTTGCTTTAGACAACTCACAGTTATGAGTTCTTTTAGGGTTTTTACGTGAATAGAAAAAATGAGAAAAAGGAGAAACATTTTTCTTTTTTTTAACTTTTTTTTTTTAAGATTTTATTTATTTATTTTTAGAGAGAGGAGAAGGGAGGGAGAAAGAGAGGGAGAAATAGCAATGTATGGTTGCCTCTCACATGGCCCTCACTGGGGACCTGGCCTGCAACCCAGGCATGCGCCCCGACTGGGAATCGAACTGGGACCCTCTGGTTCCCAGCCCGCGCTCAATCCACTAAGCTACACCAGCCGGGCGGAGAAACATTTTTCTTGCTCCAGGGAGCATAAATATCCTGATTGACACCTAAGTGCTGCAAGCAAAAACATTCCAGTTTTCAAGCTCTGATTTGCTGCTATGGGTAACAATGTTGAAGTTATGTTGCTTATAGTTTAAGCAATGAAAGGAGGATGTTCTCTTTGGAAACAGCAAAGTTTCTGAAAGGAAAATTTTAAAGTATCTGACATTTTTTGAAAAGCAACATAAAGAAATCCAGTCCTTACCTTACAAAAGAACTGGACATGAGCCCAATGAATCCAACGGCAGCGCCCACAACAGCCATTTTCCGACAGCCAAATGCGTCTGTGAAGACGCTGACTATTGGGCAGCAAAAGAAAATCATCCCCATGGAGAGAGAACTTACCCATGCTGTAAAGCGAAAAAGAAAGGGATGTTACAACATGGTAAATTATATTTGTACTTATTCCACAATATAATACATGTTTAGGAAAATATTAATGCAGAAAAGGTACTACCCAGACAAGCGAATGGGGGAAAGCTGGAGTAAACCACTAACAAATATGAATCACAGCTCAGAGAATTAGCCAATACTAATTGTAATTAGCACAGCAATTATTTGTGTTGAATCTAATTCTTGGGAAATTTGCATTCTTAAATGAATCAAACATTCTTCTAGGACTCAAACACTATTAATCTCTACCCTGATTTCTATGGTTTTAAGCAACTTCGCTATGAAAAAAAATTAATTGAAAAAAATACTGTAAGTAGTCAAACTGCCAAGAAATTATGACCACTGAAGTTAGGATAGTGGTTAACCACAGGATGGAGAAAAGAGAATTATAACCACTTGGATCTAGTGGTTAAGAAATGAACATTTGGCCCTGGCTGGAGTGGTTCAATGGATTCAGGGCCACCCGAGAACCAAAGGGTTGCTGGGGGGCATACGCCTGTGCTGCAGGCCAGGTCTCCAGTGCAGGGTGCATGAGAGGCAACCACACACTGATGTTTCCCTCCTTCTATTTTTGCCTACCCTTCTCCTCTCTCTAAAAATAAATAAATAAAATCTAACAAAAGAAAGAATGAACATTTAGCCCTGACTGGTGTGGTTCAGTGGACGGAGCACCAGCCTGCAAACTGAAAGGTCACTGGTTCGATTCCCTGTCAGGGTACACGCCTGGGTTGTGGGCCAGGTCCCCAGTTGGGGACATTAACCAACCGACTGATGTTTCTCTCCCTTTCTTTCTCCCTCCTTTCCCCTCTCTCTATAAATAAATAAAAAAAGTTTTTTTAAATATGAAATGAACATTTGCCTAGAATCCAGGCTTAGTTCTTTTGCTAAGGGAATCAAATCATACACAGGAAGAGTATTTGTTGACCTGGATAATAGTTAACAGGCATTCACATTGTTAATAAAACCATACATATATTTTATCTTCTTTCTAAAAGTATGTTATCTTCCACAATAAAAAAATTAAGAATCAGAAGTCACAATTTCCTGTCCTGATTCTATGAAAACCAAAACAAAAGAAAACCAAAAGAGAAATACTGGGTACAAATTATCATAATTTTGTACCAAAGAAATGAGTGAGCTCATAAGATGTCAAGTCTATAATTCTTCTTTACAAGTATAATAAACTAACAGGGACTAAGGGAACATGGATCTGGGTCCAAATCCCACCACTCTGTAACTACAATATACGCTGAGTCTGTTTTCTTATCTCAAAAGAGAATCAAACATATAAACATTTCCAGAATTACTAAGGATTAGAGAAAATAATCTATACATCATTATCTAGCACATCAGCACTTAATAATTTAGAATTTTAACAATAAATTGTCTGTCTTCTAAAATGAAACAGATGATCTACAGATCTCCATCAAGCTCTGCAAGTATACTAGTGCATATTTCCTCAGCAAAGGAAGTGCAGACTCTATGCAAATGGCCATCTCTTAATAACAGGGTCCAAATGAAGCTTTACCAGAATAACAATTTCATTTATTTCTTTGTCTTCTTACATTTTAAGTTATTTTTAAAATTCTGTATATTTTAATCAGCTGTATTTCCATTTCCTTTCTTCCCTTACCAGAAAGAAGGGTACTGTGATCTTAAAACAAAATGCAATGAAGCGACTGTACAAACAATGCAATCCTGACTTAGGTGTTGGTGGTTGGGGTTTGGGGGGGTTCAGAGGTGAACAGCAGAGAGAGGTGATTGGCCAGATGAGTTAGCAGAGCCCCAGTCTCAAATGTGCAGAGCTGTTCAGTATGGATCTGTTTAAGGAGAAATAAGAATTTTTTAGGCCCCAGTCAGGTAGCTCAGTTGGTTAGAACATTGTCCCAATATGCCAAGGTTGCAGGTTTGATCCCCAGTCAGGGCACATACAAGAATCAATCAAAATATACATAAATAAAGTGGAACAACAGATCAATGTTTTTCTCTCTCTGTCCTCCCCTTCTTCGCTCTCTCTAAAATCAATCAATAATTTTTTTAAAAGAATTTTTTAGTGTACTATCTATCTTATGTGAAAGTACCCCCAATTTATAATAATTGAATCTCATTCAAAAAAGTTTAGTCACCTGTCATGTTTATGAAACAATCTGGGCAGACTAGAATACCAACATCACAACATCTGTTTTTGGATAAAGGCACTTTTACAATCAACAAAAATGCCAACACTAAACAAGAGACCACATTAAGAAATCCAGGAACTTATATTGCATGTAATGCTCATATAAGTCTAGGCACTTTCAAGAAAAAAAGCAATTCTTTATGCATTACTGTAAATTTTGGTCTGTTATACCAAATATAAACATTTTTACAGATTTTTATGTCCACTGAATATAGTGGTGGATTATATCCACCACTAAGTGCAGGATATAATCAAATACAACTTCATTTTTGTCTCAATTATCCTCTTAAAATTTATACAGGGAAAAATATTCCCCTGCTATTGGAGGACCACTTCGACAGGCCCACACGATGCTTCCAGCCAATATTAAGTAACAGAAAGACCTAGGGTCACTTTAGTTAACAAACCAATCTTCACTTGGTAATCAAATCTTTTTTCCCAACCCCTTCCGGGAAGAGAGGAAGATCAGCTTGGTCTCTTTCCTATGCCTTCTTCTCCCCTCCCCAGCTGTCATTCTGCACAGGGGGCACAGGAGAGAGGCACACGGGAAGAAGGCAGGCAAGGAGATTCCAGCTTACATGGTCCTGCCGAAAGGCCCGTCTGGTCATGTTTAAAGCTGACTTTTTTCTCAGGTGAGCTTTTGTGGGTTCTTCAGTCTCACCTCAGAGTTCCTTCTAGCTCTAGTTCCACGGCTCTCTGTTGGAACCTTACTGCCCTTCTAGGCAGCTTGTTTGGGAAAGAATCCAGGAGTCCCAGCCTGCCCCTCTCCCACTGGGGCCTGCCTCTGATCTGTCAGAAACACTCACACGTCCTTCACCCTGACAAACAAAGGCTGGAGTGCAGGCAAATGCCAACACAGCCACCTCTTGGACAGCTCTTCAGAGCAGGGAGCCAGGTAGTTCTTTCCTTGTTGCATTTCTCTCTCCTTGTTGCATTTCTCAGGGATTAAGAGCCCCTCCTCTGTGCCCCTTAAATAAGGATAATTCTTTTTTTTTTATTAAGATTTTTTTTTTTTTAAGATTTTATTTATTTTTAGAGAGAGGAGAAGGGAGGAGAAAGAGCAATGTATGGTTGCCTCTCACATGGCCCTCACTGGGGACCTGGCCTGCAACCCAAGCATGTGCCCCGACTAGGAATCTAACTGGGACCCTTTGGTTCCCAGCCCGCGCTCAATCCACTGAGCTACACCAGCCAGGGCAGCAGAATTCTTTAAATCTCTTAAGTGATCCCTTTAAAGCTCCTCTCACTAGATAGCAAGTAAAAGAACATGCACCCCCCACATCTCCCATGGGGTGGGAGGAACCCACAGCATAACTTTCTGAAGGAAACCATAAAACGTTCTTCCTTAACCCGTAAAAACCCTTCTTATGCGTTTTAGAGCTTCTACCTGGTTCCTCAACATGAAATAATCTCACTTTTGCATTTTACACTATTGTACCTTAGTGCCTTAGCTAAATCCCAGTAGTGTATTCTGTTACAATAATTAGCAATATATGAAGTTAGGTCTATCTTCTGATCAAATTCAAGAAAAAATTAATTCTTGAATGAATAATTACTTGCTATTATAAACTCATTAAAATTTCTAGTTTTTATAAAGTTTTAATCTGGCATCCCAAAGAACCCAAGGTCTATGGGTTGTGATAGACACCATAAAAACATAATAAAAACTGTTATTCTCTTTCACCTCTTCCAAGTCTGACTGTGATTATTATTAGTAAAAACTCAATAGCGTTAGCTGTTGAAATGATAATATATTTGTGTATGCTGATGAAGGAAGTACTTTTATTAAGTTCACTTCATAACTGAGAAACTCAAGTACATAGTTACTATTTACTATATCCAGCATGGTAAAATTTTTATTGAAAAAAATATAAACCAGACCTAAACCTCTACATAATTCAACAAACACCCACACAGGGTTTCCTAAAATTGTTGAAAAAAATAGATATTTTCCAATGGAAGAGGTGCTACTTAAATTATGGAATAACATTCTCCCCTTTTATATTAAAAGTGTCAATTGTGTTTAAGCACTATCCGAGGCTGCTGAGATTTCTCGACCTTCAAATAATTTTCAGTCTAGTAGCATATATGCAAATAGAGTTATAACCAGAACACCACAGAGAATGTGCTTAATGTCTTAGGAGATATAGATATCAAAAAATGTGTAATAGCTGTATACCTGAAACTAATACAAAATAGTATCGAATATAAACTGTAATTGAAAAATAAAATTTTAAAAGTGTATACTAAAGGCTTCAGCATGTGCTTGTATACCCTATTTGGATATGTGTGTATTTGATATTATAGAGAGAGACATCCAATAAAGCTAGGATGGGATATCTTTTTTCAAAAAACGCCATGCAGCTTTCCAGTGTCCCCACCCAGATCTTCTCTGTCTCCTGCTCCGTACTAAGAATAAATCCCCGCTCTCAGTGTACAGCCAAAGGAAAATGCAAATCAGTCAAAGGAAGTGGTTAGGTTTAATATTTAAGAATATTTTTTCTAGATTATGTAAAATAACTAAAAAATATATTCAATAGGCTCACTAGCAGAACAAAGATAAGTGATAAGAAAAAAGTCTGGGAATTTGAAAACAGAAATTACCCAATCCAAAGAACAAAGAGAAACTAATGGTAAATAAAAATGAACAGTTTTAGAGATCTGTGGGACAAAAATCAAGGAACCCAACATAAGTATAGCTGAAGTCATAGAAGAAGGGAGAAAGAAAAAGGAGCAGAAAAAGATATATGGAGAAAAAAATCCCCCCAAACCACAAGTTTTATGAAAAAAATTAACTTACAGATCTAAGAAGCTTAAAGAACCTCAAGCAGTATAGAACACTAAGCAAACTAGTCCTAACCACATCATAAACTTCTGAATGCCAAAGATAAAGAGAAAATTTTGAATGCCATCAGAGAAAAATACATTATATCTAGGGAGAGCAATAATGCCATTATCAGTTGGCCTCTCATAAGAGATAATGGAGGATATTGGAATTGTTATATTCAAAGTGCTGAAAGATTTTTTTTTAAGATTTTATTTATTTATTTTTAGAGAGAGGAGAAGGGAGGGAGAAAGAGCAATGTATGGTTGCCTCTCACATGGCCCTCACCAGGGACCTGGCCCGCAACCCAGGCATGTGCCCCAACTGGGAATCAAACTGGGACCTTTTGGTTCCCAGCCTGCGCTCAATCCACTGAGCTATACCAGATGGGTAAAGTGCTGAAAGATTTTTTATAACTGTCCATCATGAATTCTATATCCAGCTAGACTAGCTTTCAAAAAAAAAAAGGCAGAATAAAGATATTTTCAGATAATAAAAATGAAGAGAATTTGTCCCTAGGAGTTTTCCACTACAAGGAATATTAAATAGAGACCTTCAGAGAGACAGGAAATGATTCCATAGGAAGGACTGAAACACACACACACACACACACACACACACACACACACTTTGTCCTCATAATTTCTTTATAAGATGGTTCGGCCCCCAGCTGGGACATGTGCGGGAGGCATCAATCAACGTCCCTCTCACATCGATTTTTTATCTCTATCGCTTTCCCCCTCTCTTCCCCTCTCTCTAAAAATAAATAAAATCTTTTTTAAAAAAAGGCAGATGAGACAAATAGAAAACAAATAGCAAATGTCAGACCTAAATATGACTATATCAGTAATTACATTTAAAAATAGACTAATGACTCTAATCAAATAGCAGATTGTCTGACTGGATAAAAACTCAAGAATCAGTTATATTCTGTTTAAAGAGAGGCAATTTAAGTAAAAACACACAAATAAGTTGAAAATAAAAAAATGAAAAAAGATTTGCCATGTAAATAATAACCATAAGAAGGGTATACTAATATTAGACAAAATAGACTTCAAGACAAAAAGTATTAGAAAAACAGCCCTGGCTGGTATGGCTCAGTGGATTAAGTGCCAACCTGCAAACCAAAGGGTCACTTCCCAGTCAGGGTACATGCCTCGGTTGTGGGCCAGATCCCCAGAAAGGGGCTTGGAAAGGCAAAGAGGTCAATGTTTTTCCTCCCTCTCTTCCTCCCTCCCTTCCCCTCTAAAAATAAATAAATAAAATCCTAAAAAAAAAAAAAAGCCCCGAAAAGAATCCAAACGTCCAGAAATCACTGACTAAACAAATAAATTATGCTATATTCTTATGATGGAATACTACTCAGTAAATAGGAGTGAACTATTGATAAACACAACAACATGGATGAAAACCAAAATAATCATGTTCAGTGAAAGAAGTCAGACCACAAAGGAGTATATAAGGTATGATTCTATTTATACAAAATTCTAAAAAAACAAATTGATTTATAGTGACAGAAAGCATGGGGGAAGTTAGCTATTTGGGAGGTGGCGAGGTGGGGGAGGGGCTGGAGGAAGGGATTACCAAGGGGCACAAAGAAACTTTTGAGGGCAGTGGTATGTTCGTTATCATGACTGCAGTAGTGGTTTCACTGGTTTATATACATATGACAAAACTCATCAAACTATATATCCTTAAACATGCAGTTTATTACATGTTAATTATACCTCAATAATGTTGAAGCTATATGGAAGATTTCAACAGCAACAAAAAATAATGCCATAAAAAAACACACAAAATAAAACTCAGAGAACTAAAAGAACTAGATAAATTCACAATCGCAGTTGTATATTTTAGGACATCTCAGTAATTAATAGAACCTGTAGACCAAAAAAGATAACAATAATCAATAAAATATCCAAGTCTGGATGACGCTACCAACCATCTTAACCTACCTGACATATGTAGAACACCGTATCCAACAATAGCAGAAAACCGTTCACTCTGCCAGGGGAATCGTTAATCACTGATGAGGGTGGGGTGGGAACAGATGTGCAGGAGAAAGCTAAGCTTTCTGGAATGGTTCCTAATCCATGGGAAGGACCTGCACAAAATTGTCTTAGATCTTTAGGCAACCTTCTGAGGTACATTATCTTCATCTTAAATGTCAGGAAAAAGATTAAAGATGTTAAATAATTTGCCAAGGTTATGCAACCTTAGTGGGATTCAAACTGAACATTCCAGATGTAAACAGGAATAAGAAGACATGCCTGAGAGTCCTTCATTAAACAACATCCACTGTGAGCACCCATAGCCAGGCACAAATGCTTTACGTCCATAAAAGCCATCCCTCCCTGGAGAAGCTCACAATTGAGCTACATTAAGACAAAATCCAGACCTTAAGATGACACAGTGAATTCCTGCTTCAATGCATCATCTGCTATTCTAAACAAAAAGTAGCAATACAGTTAAGAGTATTTTTAAAAAATACAATAATGCCCTGGCTGGTGTGGCTCCGTGAGGGCACATGCCTGGGTTTTGGGCAGGTCTCTAGTAGGGGCACGCAAGAGGCAACTACACACTGATGTTTCTCTCTCTGTCTTTCTCCTTCCCTTCCCCTCTCTAAAAACAAATAAATAAAATCTTTTATAAAATAGCATTTACAACTCTATGCCTCAGAAGACCCTAGAACCAAAGCAAGAAGAGATGATCTACAGAATAGGAGATCATGCAGTATATATAAATAATAAATTATTACCATCTTGCATTTATAAAGATAGCTACATAAATCAATAAGGAAAACACAACCCAACAGAAACAAAAGCAAAAGAATTGGGAGGAAACAGACAGAAGAGAAAACCCTCTGGCCAACTGACTTTGACAAAGATGGCCATTAGTAATCAGAAAAGTGAAAATTAAAAGAACAATAAATCACTGTAATTGGGCAAAAATTAAGAAGTCTGACCATAACAAATTTTAATGAGGCTATAGAGAAACTGCAACTCTTATGCATAACACATAAATTGAAACAAACATTGTGAACAGCAATTTGGTAACACGCAGGAAAGCCAAAGATGTGCAAACCCCACATTCCAGCACTTCCACTTCCAGGTATGTACTCCAGAGGAATGTCACACATGTGCACAAGGAGATATGAGTAAGAATGTTCACTGAAGCGCTGTCGTTAACAGTAAAAAACTGGAAACAACCTAAATGATCTAGAACAAATGAAGAAATGTTGGTGGTGCATGCAATGGAATACAGATTCAACACCTGTAGTAATAGTATAAAACCTAATGGGAATAATAAAGGCAAATTCAGGACAGTGATAACCTCTGGGAAGGCATGGATGAGGGGGTGGGGAATGGAGAAGGGCATACGGGGACCACAATTGAGCTTGTGAGGTTTTACATCTTTTCAAAAGGAGAGAAAATCAGAATCTGAGTAGTGGGCATATAGAACATGCATTTGCTATTCACTATACTTTTCTGTTTGTCTGAAATATTGAATATAAAAAAGACACATGAAGTTAGTATTCAGATTCTCAAAAGATTATTCTAGAGAAAGTAGAATAGCTTTACCCAAAAAAGGCTAAGAATTGGAAAGACAATTTTAAACTCCTTCCATTATAAAACTCACTTTGAAAATAAGAGGCTATTTGGCGAAATTGAAATATTCCACTGCTCTGGAATTAAAGCTTCTCTTCACTTTATATTAGTAATAGTTCTTTTTAAACATCAAATAAAAATATAAGGGAAGAACCATGTATCATCTCCCCTCACCCATCACTTGGGTATACTAACAGCATTTCATGAGGCTCACAGATGAGAAAAGCTGCTTTTCTGGTGCGGGCAGTTAGGATCACAGTTCCGACACTTGCCGTGCTGGAGACCTGCCTTAAAACTACAGGTAGTTCAGGGTTCTAGTCTATGGTTTCATGAATACTGGACTGCCTGGCTAACTCGTACCTACAATTCTAGGAAACCTCATTCTTAGCAAAAACATCCAAGTCTTGTCTCAACAATAAGATAAAAAGTTAAGACTTTTCTGCTTTATTTTAGAATAGTGTTAGATTTATAGAAAACTTGTCAAGACAATACAGAGAGTGCCCACATACTCACTCCAGTTTCCCTACTATTAGCATCTACATTAGTATGGTACATTTGTCCAATTAATGAACCAATATTGATACATTATTCAATCTATACTAACACTTAAATATTTTCTATATGTAACCATCCATATCTATATTTGAATTCACACTGATATCCTCAACTATAATCCTTTATCACACAAGTCATTCTAACCTCCCTTGCCTGTAACCTTCCATTCCTACAGTGAAAAATCTGACGATCTCCTACTTTTCACCTTAGAAAGTTACACAGTAAAAGAAGAAGTGAACTTACACTTAGGAAATGTCTTCTCTAAATAGCCATATTTTTTGTTTATTCAAAATATCAAGACTCTATAAAGAATGTTTTTTTAAATAAGTTGTTTCTTTTTTCTTTCTTCCTTCCTTTCTTTTTTAAATCATCACCCGAGTATATGTTTATTGACTTTAGAGAGGAAGAGACAGAGAGAGAGAGAGAGAGAGAGAAGAAACATCTATCGATTGCCTTCTATAGACTCCCCAACTGGGGATGGAACCCGCAACCTAGGTATGTGCCCTGACCAGGGATCAAACCCGCAATCTTTTGGTGTCCATGTCAACACTGCAACCAACTGAGCCACCTGGCCAGAGCCAATAAAGAATGTTAAAGCAATGATAAGATTACCTAGACATGAAATAAACTAAAGCTTCACTTGCTTGTGTTTTCCAGGTCATGACGTACATAGATAATAATAACACTTGCACAGCCCACTGAAATACAACGGACAAGTCTGCACATAGCTGGAGGCAATGGCTCAGGGACTTGGGATTCAGGAGTGCCAAGGGGATCAACATCAATGCTTACCTGTAACTATTCACCTCACTGGGGAAGCACTGAGCTGAGGTAGCATGGCTCTAACAACTACAGAGACTGCTGGAATTGTGTATCGCACACTACTCCTAAAACATGAAAAGTGACATCAAGTCTCAGGTTAAAAAAAAAAATCACAATATGTCATACCCATAACTGCTGGATCTCCAGGGTTCACCTTAAAATTTACAGCTCTCAGAAATTCAAAGCAAGGCCCTGGCCAGGTAGCTCCGTGGTTACAGCAGCATCCCTACAGGCCAAGGCCATGGGTTTGATACCAAATCAGGGCACAGACAACAATCAATCAATGAATGCATAAATAATTGGAACAATAAATCGATGTCTCTCTCTGTGTCTCCCCCTTCCTCTCTCTCTCTCAAATCAATCAATAAAAAATTTTTAGCCCTGGCTGGTGTAGCTCAGTGGATTGAGCGCGGGCTGGGAACCAAAGGGTCCCGGTTTGATTCCCAGTCAGGGCACATGCCTGGTTGCAGGCCAGGTCCCCAATGAGGGCCATGTGAGGAGCAACCATACATTGCTGTTTCTCTCCCTCTCTGTCTCCCTCCCTTCCCCTCTCTCTAAAAATAAAAAAATAAAATCTTAAAAAAAAAAAAAGATTTCTTAAAAAAAATTTTTTTTTAAAGAGCTATTTTGAAAAAAAAAGAGAAATTCAAAATTAGTATATATTTGGTCTTGAGTTTGGAAAATATTTTTTAACTCCCCACTTAGATTCACAGTTCTAGCCTCTAATGCAAAGATTCCACATGCCTCATTTATTAAAGTCCACACTAAAAGTAATGAAGTCCTGGCTGGTGTAGCTCAGTGGATTGAGCACCGATCTGCGAACCAAAAGGTCACCGGTTAGATTCCCAGGCAGGGCACACACCTGAGTTGCAAGCCAGGTCCCCAGTGGGGGCTGTGCGAGAGGCAACCACACACTGATGTTTCTCTCCCCTCTCTTTCTCCCTTCCTTTCCCTCTGTCTAAAAATAAGTAAAATGTTTTTAAACATTTATAAAAATAACGCATGGCTGAATACTGTGTTCTTTCTGTCAGTAGTTTACACAGCCAGACACCATGCAAAAGTCTTCCCTTTTAAAGTAGCTATGATGGTATGCCAAGTGTCTTCATAGCATATCATTACTAAAAGTAGATACAAATAAATGAGAAAAAATTTATAAAAATAAAAATAATGAACATTTTCTAACCTTACCATTGTTCAAAGTAGCAGATAAACCCCCCCAGCCCATGACCATAAGGCAGTGTACCAGTCATACGGACAAATGTGAATCTTAAATGGGCTTCTGAGTTTCCAGGCAAGGATGACAACCTGAAAGTCTGCCAGTTTGAGCTCTAAGGAGATAAATGCATTGTAATTGAACAGTTCTTACCAGAAGCCCCGTTGAAAGCAATGATATTTAAAGAAGATGGGAAAATTATGCAGTGCACTCTCCACATTACCCTTAGATATAGGCCAGGCCTGGAACCTCAGGTCAGATCTACTGGCCCCCAGTAGGTCTGCTTTTAGAGTTGTCTCCTGATGTCATTGCCTCAACTTTCATCCAGGGATACTTAAAGAAGCTGCCTGATGAAAGCCATTATTGCATCTACTATAAAGGTTATGCCAACCCAACATTAACTCATTACTCAGTGCTTTCTACAAGAAGCGAAGAATTAGGAACACTGTGCTTCCTTGAGTAATAGGTAAATTTTCTCCTTTTTCTCCACCATGCTTCCCTTTTCATTTCTTTTTTAATTTTTAGAAGATTTTATTTATTTAGTTTTAGAGGTGTGGGAGAGAAAGAGAGGGGCAGAAATATCAATGTGTGGTTGCCTCTCACATGCTCCCTGCTGGGGACCTGGTCCACAACCCAGGCATGTGCTCTGACTGTGAATCAAACCAGTGACCCTTTGGTTTGCAGGCCAGTGCTCAATCCACTGAGCCACACCAGCCAGGGCTCATCATTAGATTTTAACCTAGGAATTACATCAACAGTTCAGAGAGTGGACTATCCATGGGAAGATTGGGAGGGAGGCAGTTGGAAGGCTTCTACAACTGACAAATGACAATGCTCTGAACTCAGAAATGGCGGGGTATCCAGAGAAACACAGGAGAGAGATGTGGGTGATGGAATCAACAGAACTGATGATTCATTAGATGTGAAAAGATAAAGGGGGTTAACAACAAGGTTGACTCTTAAGAGATCTGGCTAGGTGACAAAATCAGGGAGGGGCAGAGGCAGATTCTAAAAATAAAGGAAAAGAATGAGTTTGGGGAGTGGGGAAAATGGAGGACAAGTTTGTTTGAAAATACCAGTAACTTACTCAATATGCCTGAATATAAGGCAAGTTTCTTTTTCTAAAATTATAGCTCAGGGAAGAAGTAGTTGCTTTATATTAAACAATCTTTCAAAAGTTTCCATATCATGGGACACTTCCTCAGTTACTATATTTTGAAATAACTATTTTGGGGAAAGACAAGCCAGAAACCACCTTGACTGTTACTGATTTTGGAGGCTTGTAGAGGTGACCTGATGGACAAAATAGGTTAAAAAGGAACAAACAAATTTAACATAGATTGATAATATTCCTCAAGCATGCCTCATACTTGCATGTTTGGATGTTATAAATTTCAAAAAGCAACACAGTGAATAAGCAGTTATGTTATGGAGATCACAAATATGTACCCACAAGACAAAAACATCTGTCCTAATACTGCGCAAGTAGAGACTTGTCACAGGGAGCCTTCCTCATTTCCTGGCTTCTCCTCTCCCATGCAGGGACTTCCCAGTGGAATCAACTCAAGGCCTTTCTCCACTCCCTCACCGGCTTGGGGAATATGATTATCTGCTTGGTGACTTTGGTAGAAGAAACTGAGCATGCTCAGTCAACCCCTTTGGGCTTCTCTTCCCCTTAGTAGTGGCCTGTCCTCACGAGGTCCAAATGCTCTGATAATCCATGACATAAGTTTATAGAATGCAGCGTGCAGGAGAGATGGAAGCTGACCAGCTCACCTATGACTGCCATGCCAGCCCCATCCTTTCAATGCAGAGAAAGGTATTAGGAGGCCATGGATCATAATGATATTGATGATGATGATGGCTGGAATTTATTTAAAACTTACTATGTGCCAGAAACTCTAGATGCTTCATATATATATTAAGTCAATTAATATCCACAGCAATCCTATGAGGTAGATTATTCTTAAGGAAACTGAGGCACCAACACTAAAAAAAATGCTCAAAATCACACAAATCTAATAGGTGGTGCAGACTGGAATTTGAGCCCAGAGCCCTTACTCTGAGCCGCTCCGCTATACTGCCTTTGAAGGGACTGAAACAAAAGTTATAATATAGCCTATGTTAAGAAGGGAGAAAAAGGGTAGTATAAAAGAGTTAAATCTTCACCTTCCTTTGAAGGAAGTCTGTAGACAAGCTTGAAAATTCAAAATATAGCCACATAAGTTTAGAAATACGAAGATAACCATAAGAAATAGCTAAAAGAGTTGAAAGCAATTGCCTTTGGAGCAGGGTGTCCAGGGTAAGGGGGGAATGGGACAGAAAAATGCTCCTTTTTGTTATAAGCCTTAAAGAAATCTGAACTTCTATACTACATACATATACAACTTGGATAATCATAAAAACTAACTTTAGAAAGAAAATTGATATCAACTTTGTTAGAATTAATCAGCACATATTCTAGGTCCTGTTTTTAAAAATCACATGACACCAATGCCCTGGCTGGGTGGCTCAGTTGGTTGGTACATCATCCTCTACACCAAAAGATTGAAAGTTTTATTCCTGGTCAGGGCACATCACCTAGGTTGTGAGTTTGATCCGTGGTCAGGACACATACAGGAGGCAACTGACTGATGATTCATTCTCTCTCTCTCTCTGATCAACAACATATCCTCAGGTGAGGAATTTTTTAAAATATTTTTTATTTATTTATTTTTAGAGAGAGGGGACGGGAGGGGGAAAGAGGGAGAGAAACATCAATGTGTGGTTGCCTCTCACATGCCCCACACTGGGGACCTGGCCCACAATCCAGGCAGTGCCCTGACTGAGTCAAACTGGCGACCCTTTGGTTTGCAGGCTGGTGCTCAATCCGGTAAGCCACACCAGCCAAGGCAGGATTTTTTTTTTTAATCTTAAAAATCATATGACACATATGATAAAATAACAATAAAACTACCCAGCTTGGAGCCTCAGCTGAGAATAACACCACTGGAACAGGAAGAGCTGTGACAGTGGTGCGGCCTGGCCCACAACTTGAGAAGCCTGATCCAAATTCCTAGGAATAGATTCAATCTGTGGGTCAGAGATCAATGACAGACGTAGGTTACCTAAGGTCAGTCAGAAGAACACAGCCTCTCCTGATTTGGGGAGGGGGATAATAAAAAGACAGTCTTACACTTGTAGCTGGTTTTGTCTGAGCCAGAAGCCTAACTCAATGACTAACTTGCCAGAGCATCTAATCCTTGAAAACATAAAGACAACTATCCTCCCTTTAACAATGAGAATATCTGCAGTGTGAAGGGGAAGTGGAGGGTTAAAGTAACTGCTACAAAGCAAACTAGAGAAGGGTCCAGACTATGAATAGGCGGCTTCCCCAAGCAGTATCAGTTCTGCCGATGAAGGTAAGTATCAGGCCAGTGTGAGTGGAAAAAGACAAGTATTTCCAAAAAGTCCTTTGTGAGATTTTGGAAAATTTAAAAACGATTTAAATCATTAAGCTTTATAGCAGCATGTCTTATTTTTTAAAGTAAAAAGGAATATTACACCTCACAGAGCTCAGAATGCCAGTCACTCCAGACAGCGTACAATATCGCCATTCCCTCCGAGAGCGAAGAGAAAACTGTCTACTCCACTCAAAGGGGTTACCGAGAACGAGTCACTTAGACAGGTCTAGGAAAATGCCGAGGTACAGTCTCCAGTTAATTGCAACCCATCACCCCTTCCGTAGCCCAGCACAAAACTTTGTGGACATCTCCTATAGAGTTTTGCGCTAAGTAACATTAGGTGCTTCCCCCTTGCCAGGCACTGTTGTAGTGCTTTATATTCATTACTAGCTTAATTGTTAAACAACCCTCACCGAAGTATCCTTATTATCCTTGTACAGAGAAGGAAACTAAGGCAAAGATCTTTAAAGTTAACTAATTTTTTTAAGTTAACTAGTCTTTTAAAGTTAAACAACTTTACCAAGGCCACAAGGATGCCACGTGGAGGAAGGGAATCCAGGCAGTCTGGAGGCCACGTTTTAACCACCACACACTATCCACCAAGAGCAGCCAACGTCTGTAACGACCATAGCGAAGCTCTGGAGTCGCACTGGCGCGCCTCCTCCTAACACTGTTCTGTACAAACAAGTCTTGATATTCTAAGAAAGCACCAACACACACAGATAAGTTTCAACCTAACAGGTAGATTTCTATCTCCGTGAATCAAATGCCTCCTTGCCCTGTCCTAAGTACCAACTAAACAAAGATGCTCTCAAACCACATTCCTAGTCACAAGTAATTCTGCCAGGGAGCTACTTACTATTGAATAGCAGAAAATTAAGAGATAACTTTTATACAGCCAAGATAAGCCATCAACTGCATAACTAGGCAGGGTGGCAAGCCAAGCCTCTCACTCACATTCCTCCCCAAAAGAGGATATTGGACCTAGATCAGATTTTACACAAAAGAGTTTATTTATTACAACAAGTTGAGTTGATGAATGACAAAGAAGAAAAATAGCTTAAAAGAAAGAAAGGATACCCAAGCCAGTCATCTTTTACTCAGTTCTTCTAAATTCTAGAAATCTTGATCTTCTTGCCATAGCATGAAAGGAAAAAGATTTGTCTTAGTAAAATCAAAATTATCCCTGCCATTCTATTTAATCTCAAAATCAAATTCAAATAACAGGCATCTACTGAAAGTGTAACAGTGAAAAGGTAGACAGATGATCAACTAAAGCCCAAAGATGGGTGTGATGTGATCATCCGCACTCCCCAAGAGCCCCACAGAGGGACCCCTGCAGATCACAAATGGGCTCTCCTGTGACAGATCTTATTAAAGAGCACGTGGCAGCTCAGCGCTGAACACAGTGAGACTCACAACACTTCCTCTGGTTCGGGGCTCAAAGAAGCCCATTTTCACATCTGCCGTCCTATGTCCTAAAAACAAAAGGGAGTCTCACCTAAAGGCCATGAAGCGGTGGCTGTGCCACTGCCAAACTCAGACACTGGCACCACAGAGGACTCCCGTGCGTGCAGAGGGCAGAAGCACTCAGGTGAAAGAAAACAAACTAACAGAGCATGACTGCAGCGGACCGTTGAATAATGAAGTTTCATTTCTAAGTAGGGCTGCGTATTCATTTTCTTGCTTTTCTTCCTGTTCCAAGTCATGGTTCTGGTGGTACTTGCCAATTACCACAATATTCACAGCCATTGCACATGAAGAGAAACATCTGGCAATATTAAACAATTCACATTACTCTTAAATAAATACACATATGTTGGTGGATCTAACATGAGTGAAACATGACACTAATTGTTTATATGGGGAATTAATAGACACTGAATGCTAGAACCGTTTTGATTTTATACAACTAATAAGACTTTATTAAATTTCAAAAATAAATCAAATTCAGCTACAAATACTTTGTATTTAAAAAAATTAAAATTCTTGCCCTGGCTGTTGTGGCTCAGTAGATTGAGTGCCAGACTGTAAACCAAAGGATCGCCAGTTCGATTCCCAGTCAGGGCACATGCCTGGGTTGCAGGCAAGATCCCTCAATGGGGGCTACATAAGAGGCAATCACACATTGATGTTTCTCTCCCTCTCTCCCTCCCTCCCTTCCCCTCTCTAAAAATAAATAAAATCTTTTAAAAAAATTAAAATTCTTGATTTATATTCTGTATTTTGCCTTCTGATTTTTTCTCACATAACTATTTTAATAATATAATCAATATGCTATAAAATTTGATCTTCCAAAATACACAAGCCAGTGGTTTTTAGTATATACACAAAGTTGTGCAACTATCATCATTCTCTAATTACAGAACATTTTACTCACCCCCCAAAGGAACCCTGTACTCATAAGCAATCACTCCATTCCCTCCTCCAAGCCTCTGGCAACCACTGATCTACTTTCTGCCTTTGGACATTTTATCTAAGTGGAAGCATATAATACACTTTCATTTTGTGTCCAGGGAATAATGTTTTCAAAATTCATCCAAGTTGTAGCTTGGATGTATGAGTACTCTGTTCCTTTTTGTGGCTGAGTAATATTCCACTTATCAGTATACCACCTTTTCTTTATCCATTAATTCACTGACGGACATTTGGGTTGTTTTCACAGTTATTTTGAATACTACTACTATAAGTGTTTGTATATAAGGTTCTGCATGCACATATCTTGTCAATCCCCTTGGGTAGAATTACTGTCATATGGTAATTTTTTTAGGAACTGCCAGATTGTTTTCCAAAGTGGCTGTATCATTTTAAATTTCTACCAGTAATGTATAACGGTTCCAATTTTTCCACACCCCTGTCAACATTTGTTACTGTTCACCCTT
This sequence comes from Micronycteris hirsuta, assembly GCA_004026765.1. Lineage (NCBI taxonomy): Eukaryota > Metazoa > Chordata > Mammalia > Chiroptera > Phyllostomidae > Micronycteris > Micronycteris hirsuta. Next base: position 24,123 of record PVJI01009392.1, on the reverse strand, counting down.
TTTTATTATAGCTCTCCTAGTGGCAGTGAATGATTTCTATTTGCATGTCCCAAATGACTAATGATAGTTGAGCACCTTTTCAGATGATCATTGGCCATCTGTTTATTTTTTTTGAAGAAATGTCTATTCAAATCCTTTGCCCATTTTAGAATTGTGTTACCTGCCCTTTTATTGTTGAGTCGTTCTTTACCTATTCTGGATACTAGTTCTTTAAGATACATGATTTGCATAAAAACATTTCCCATTCTGTAGGTTCTCTTTTCACTTTCTTGATGGTATCCTTAGAAGCATAAAAGGTTTTAATTTTGATAAAGCTCCACTTATTTACTTTTTCTTTGGTTGCTTATGCATTTGATGTGATATCTAAAAAGACACTGCCTGATCCAAGGTCATGAAGATAGATGCCTATGTTTTCTTCTGAAAGTTTTATAGTTTTAGCTCTTATAGTTAGGTCTTTGGTCCATTTTGAATTAATTTTTTGCACTTGGTATGAAATAAGCACAAAACTTAAATCTTCTTCATGTTTGAGGCTATCCAGTTGGCCCAACACCCTTTGTTAAAAAGACTATTCTTTCCCCCATTGAATTGTCTTGGCTTGCTTTTTTATCTTAATAAGTTTTAGTATTGAGAAAAAAATCACATTTTAATAACAAATTTCATTTTTCAGCTTTACAGACATAATTGTTGCACTAAAATTGCACATAAGCACCGAATGAGCAGATCTGACATGCATATGCACTTGTGAAGCCACTGCCACAACCAAAGTAATGAATGTTTCTACCACTCCCAGATTTGCCTCCTGCCTCATTGCAGTTCCTCCCACTGGCCTTCCCACACAGCTGCTGATTCATTTTCTGTCGCTATAGACTGGTTTGCATCTTCTGGACTTTTGTATAAATGGAACCTACAATATGTATTTTGTTTTATTTTACATCTTTGTTGAAATTATTCAAATATTGCTCAAATACAATAACATTATTTTTTGAGTTTTTTAGAGAGAGAAGAAAGCGGGGGAAGAGAGAGAGAGACTGATTGATTGATTGGTTGTTGCACTTAGTTATGCATTCACTGGTTGATTCTTGTATGCACCCTGGCCAGGGATCCAACCTGCAACCTTGGTGCATGGGGACAACACTCTAACCGACTGAGCTGCCAAGGACAATTAAATTATTTTTTAACCTTTAAATCATTACTGTGACTAGATCATGTTGCTAGTACATCAAAATATCTGGATTATAATAATACAGTGATTTTGCTAAAATAAAGTAAATAATTTTATAGAATTACAAAGTAATTTTATAAATGTCTTTATTTTACTTTATTACTCAAACATCATAGCCTATCTTTGATATTTTGCTGATTTTCAGGTTTTAAACCATAACTTTACCTATTTCCTAATTTTGTTGTTATGAAGGTTTATCTGTCAAGATAGAGCGCATATTTTAACACTGGAGAGATGTAAGATATGTAGAACTCCATTGTGCTTTAAAAGCAGGCTGGGTGGGCAATGTTCTGTTTCTTCAGAAAGGTGTTCACAATTACCCTTCAAACTATACAGGCATGTTTTTGTACTCCCTGTACATAGGTTGCATTTCACAGTAAAAGAGGAGGAAAATGAAAAGGAAAACGCATCTCAGAAGGTCACAGCATGTGACCCTGATGGACACTATAAATCTTCCAACTCAGCTTGGTATAAAGTATGGGGGAGATGGAATTAGTATGCTCACTTTGTTTATATACAAATTCAACTTCTAAAGAATTTTAGTCAAGCCACACAACTCTCCAGAGCTGTCCTTCCCTGAGGCAACCAGAGACCTAGGTACATCAACTCTGGCACTGTTAGGAGAGGTAGGAAGGATCCAAGGGAAAAGAACACCCATACAGCACCCTGGGCACCAGACACAAGGCCAAGGGCTTTCCATATACATATGTCATTTCATCCTTGCAGCAACTCTGCCCGTCAGGGAATACTAAACTCCACTTCAGTGGTAGGAAACCTGAGGCTCACAAAGATTAAGTAAATCTTCCCTAGGACACAGAGCAAGTTGGCAGAGTGCTAGCTCAAGGCCAGCTCACTGTATTCCTTCACCAAATATACCAAATTCATTGATTTATCAACAGTGGAAAGAAGATCTAGGAATGGAAAGACAAGCAAACCACCATGATGAATAAGACAACCAGGCTGGAGGTGCAAAGACCAGACTCTGTCTCAGCTCGCTGACATCACGCGCCTTCCCGGCTGACACAGCACTCCTGCCGTCCTGCCTACCCCATCTACTCACTCCCTCCACCTCTTACTAAGTAATGCAACTTTTCTGCATTCTCTAAGTTTTCTACTATGTTAGTGTATTACTTTTATAATTAGAAAAAAGTATGTGTTTTACTTTATGCTTATATAATGTTTACCACATGCCAGACATAGTTCTAAGTGTTTTATAAATATTATCTCATTTAATCCTCATAACAACCCTATGAGGAGGGAATTATTAGCATCCCCTTTTTACCTAAGAAAATAGAGATTAAGCAACTTGCTCAAGATTACACAACTAGTAAGTAACCCTGCCAGGATTCAAACACAAGCAGTTTAAATCATGCTCTTACCTATTATACATTGCTGCCTATTAAAAAACAGGTTACCCTCCCTGGCTGGAGTGGCTCAGTGGATTGAGCACTGGCCTGCAAACCAAAAGATTGCAGGTTCGTTTCCCAGTCAGGGCATGTGTCTGGGTTGCGGCCCAGGTTCCCTAGTTAGGGATGTGTGAGAGGCAACCAATCAATGTATCTCTTGCACATTGATGTTTCTCTCCCTCTCTTCTTCCCTCCTTTCCCCTCTCTCTAAAAAGTAAAAAATAAAATCTTAAAAAAACAAACAAAACAGGTTATCCTTGTGGGAAAAAGCTACTCTAGCACCCTAGTGCATTCCGTCAGAGCAGAGAGGGCAGGTGGGAGCATGGGTGACGGCTACATGGAACCCATTCCAAGTCTGGGGTCCAGGGAGGGAAGCAGGAAGGATGTGCATCCTCAGAAACGAGGTCCCTGGCAAACAGCAGCAGAACACGAGTGGCCTTTCTGCCTGGCAAGGCTGCAGCCTCCCTGAGGACAGACGTAGTGTTTGCCAGGCCACAAGGCAGCTCTACACACACAACAGGATGTCCGGAGCTCAGAGTGCCACAGTAGCTACTCAACTGGAGCGCACCAAAACAATGGCTTGGGGAAAGGTGCTTCTTTCTGGGTACTATTTACACGCAAACACAAAGGACGTGGCCACATGTCAGTGAATGGGTTCACTGGAGACTGTCACACACACATAAAAAAAAAAAAAAACCAAGTTTCCATAGCGAAGAACAAAGCCTGTATGTGAACCTGACAGGAAGGTCTGCTCCCCAGGAAACACCACTGTGCTGTCAGACACACTCCCCCCTGGCCTATATATATATATCTTCCAGGACCAACATGTGTCTCACGTTTTCGTTATGACGAAAGGAAGGGGGAAAAGTCTTAGAGCACACACAAAGAAGTATTTTAACACAAACTACATATTCTGATATAATGATGTGTCTCATAATTAAATATCCCAGCTCATAACTCCAATGTAGGCATCCTTAATTTAAAGTGTAATAGCCTAAACTTAACATAAAACCTGATTTTGTAATTCTAGTTTGTATAAATTATGTTCCCAGGGATTGGCTGTGTAAGATGACCTCAACCAGATCATCTATGTGCAAAAAAAAAAAAAAATTACATTGAATTTTACTCATTTTATAAAGTAGGTAAGAGGAAACAAGTGTCTCTATCAATTGTCTCAGGCCGTCTCTGAACCGGTTTAATACTTTGTGCCTTTGCCTTTCACTCAAATTATCTCTTGTCACATCCAGATGCACAAGAGAAAAGGGCAATTGGATGGAGGAGCAATCAGTAAGGAGCCTGAATATGCTATTCCATCCTTAGCGTGTTTGGAGTTAGATCACGGAGGACTTCTAATGCCACGTAGCTAGTCTGTAGTTACACAAACTTGAAATTTAAAAACCACTTTGAATTAAACTTAAATACAGAATAAAATCTTTATCACGAATAGTATTTGTCAAGTACTTTGTTCTTTCAGTCTGATAAACCCGCTTTTATAACCAGTAAGTAACGATTACAGCCACTGAAAAGAGCGAACTATTGATAATTCTGACAAACAATGATGCACTACCTAGTCACTAAAGCTTCACCCTCAAAGTGCCATATCAGGTAGGGAATGTTTTCCCTCTTTTGCAACACTGAACTCAAGCAGCTTGTTAGTTTCACATCAGTTGCAAATCACTGTATTTTTCCACTTCCCCTGACTTCCTTGGGAGCCTGACAGGCTGCATGGAAAGGTGAAGACTTTCCAGGGTCCAAAAACACAGCTGCTCCGTCCAAGGCCAGCTCTAAAACTGACGTGGCTGCCTCAGAGACATTGCGCCAATCAATTATGAATGCCCTGCAGCCTTTTCACATTCCAGTCTTTTCCTTTTCACTGGATAGACTTACCGCTTAACTTTAAAGCCTGTTACCACTTAACGTTAAATGAAAAATTAACAGACACTCTATGTACAAACTATACACAAATACACACAAGAACTAGAAGTGAATGTGAAAAAATAAAAACAGTTAATTTGAGGGAAAAGTCTTTCTTGACTTATAAATTTTTTGTTATTATTAATAATATTATATTGTTTTACAATAGAAAACCACCAAAGAGGTAATAATCACAATCTGTCACTGGTAAGCCCCTTTCTATAACAGACAACACGTCTTGTTCTCTCCTCCATAAATACCCTCCCCTACCGCATTTCACTCGATGGTATACAGGCGGAACTCTTCAGAATGGAGTGCCCAGGAGGGCCAACCGTTTGGCATCTCTGGGCCACACTGGAAGAAGTGTTGCTTTGGGCCACATGTTAAATATACAAACACTAATGAAAACCAATGAGGAAAAAAAAAACGTTTTGAGTAAATTTATGATTTTGTGTTGGGCCACATTCATAGCCATCCTGGGCCACATGCAGCCTGTGGGTTGAACATCCCCCACTGCTATGGAATTATATATTTCTTCTTAAAACTAACTGGTATTGTCTTGATTAGCTACTCTACTTTCCCCAATAGAAGAACACCACCAGCCCCCTTCCTATCAGCCCGTAAGTGCTGGACATTAAGAGTGTGAAGATGAGCCCTGGCTGGTGTAGCTCAGTGGATTGAGCGCGGGCTGGGAACCAAAGGGTCCCGGTTTGATTCCCAGTAAAGGCACATGCCTGGGTTGCAGGCCAGGTCCCCAGTGAGGGCCATGTGAGAGGCAACCATACATTGCTGTTTCTCTCCCTCTCTTTCTCTCTCCCTTCCCCTCTCTCTGAAAATAAATAAATAAAATCTTAAAAAAAAAAAAAGTGTGAAGATGAGATTAAGAACAGTCTTCAGTTCAGAGCTAAGCCTGGGTTTGAGCCTTGGCTTCACTCACCTATTCTGGGACCGCAAGCAGATCAATTAACCTCTCTGTGTCTCATTTTCCCCATCAGTAAAATGGGAAGGATAGTAGTGTTGTACATACCTCAGAGGGTTTAAGGACTGGTAGAATAATGTAGGTAAAAGAGACCATAACTAGCTCTCAGTAAGCATTCAACAAATGTTAGCTACTATAATAATAATTATATATAACTATTACAATATTAACTGATTAACATTAAGCTGATGGGATGATTCAAAGAAACAAACCTACAAAGGACTGGAACCCCGTGTGGAGAATAAAACAGAAGGGTATCGCTGCCCCTTTTGCCCTCAGTCGAAATGAGGAAAGCTGCCAATAAACGGTCTCAGGCCACAAAGCCACCGTGGCAGCATCTGGGCCTGCAGAGCCTGGGCTTGTAGAGCCTGGGCTCACGAACCTGGGAGCGTCGTGACCCAGCCCCCGTGGGCCCACCTATGCCACCTTAAAGAGCCAGTTTAAACACCTGTGTGCACAACAGGACCTTGCATTTTCCCTCCACTCCCCACTTCCTAATCTCTCTTTTGTATCCAGTGTTCAGAAACAGCCTCTTTATCCTTTCCCCCACTCTGCCTCCACCCTCCACGCCCTTTAGACTGTTGGAAAAACAGATTCGTCAATAGATAACTTCAGAGATGACTGCAGGGAGAATACGTGACAAAGAGCATCCATTATCACATTAAGGGCAGCCAGCAGGAGCACTGCAGAGCTCTAACTGCTCCTGTGCCAGGCATTAGTTTTATGATGCCAAAGACTATAAACTACAGGGAGAAAGAAATGTTTCCCCTATACTTTTGTTTACAGGAAGAAAGAAATGTTCTGCCCACACTTTTGTTTCCTTCATAGCACCTGGCCTAGTGTTTGCCCAAGTTGGACATATCCCTCCCCTGCCCCAAACCCCACACTTGGAAGAAACCCACACTCATTACCCAGGCCTACAAACCTCACACAGTCCGGGCCCTGCGCCTCTCCACACAAGACAACGTCTTCCCGTTCTGTGCCAGCCACCCTTGTCCCGCCTCTCAGCTTCCAGCCTCTGCACTCTGCTTTCCTGCTCCTGGAAGGCTGCTCTGCCAGACCTTCTTACGGTGATGGCCACTTGGGTCTGAGAGCAAATGCCACTGTCTCCAACAGGACTCCCCAGACTGAGAAGGCCTTTTTCAAACACTGTCCCCTTTTACTTTCTTCAAAGAATTTCCATGAAATTCTTATTGACTCATTTACCATTTCTACCACTGAAATGTAAATTCTATCAGAGTAAGGACCGTATCTGTCTAGTTCACCATCGTGTCTCAGTGATTAGCACATAGAAGGGGCTCTCAATTTTTGCTGAGTTAAATAAATGAGTAATAACCACTGGAGATGATAATGCTACCCAGTATTTACTGACTGCCTACTACATTGACTGTCCACTCTTCTACAGACTTTTTACTCATCATCTCATTTAAACTCTCCAACAACCTCACAAGGTTCCCACATTTTACAGATTAGGGAACCGAGGCTTAGAGATGAATTTGCTGTAAGGTCTCTCAGGATTCTGGACTCATTCATAAAAGAATATATAAGAATATAAAAACTCATATCTTTTTTTTAAGATTTTATTTTTATTTATTTTTAGAGAGAGGGGAAGGGAGGGAGACAGAGAGGGAGAAACAGCAATGTATGGCTGCCTCTCGCATGGCCCTCACTGGGGACCTGGCCTGCAACCCAGGCATGTGCCCTGACTGGGAATCGAACTGGGACCCTTTGGTTCCCAGCCTGTGCTCAATCCACTGGGCTACACCAGCCAGGGCTAAAAACTTGTATCTTTAACCACAGTGCTACACTATCTTGAGGTCAGGTTTCTTCATTTGTAATATGATAATAACCATGTCATTTCACTAGTCTTAACAGGTTTATTGTGAGAAGCAATTATATAAAAATACCAAAAAGTATCAAGTGCTATACAGATGTATTACAATAACCTAAATAGTCACCAACTACCTAACATGAACCCAACTAAGTCAAAAAGAAATTTAATAAGCAAAGTTCTTTAATCTCATACTTCATAACTGCCACAGCTGGCAGTCTTAGCGTGAATTGATGCTACATATGAGTATATTTCAACATAAAGCAATGCATGTTTTACCCACCTACCCTTCAGCAGCAACTGCCTGAGTATGAATGAAGTATAGGAACAAGCTAATCAAAAGGTTAGTGTTGAAAAGAGGACCTATAAATACCAAGAAAATACTCCTGGTGAAGTCAGCTTCACCTTTATAGCTAAACACCAGCACATTGATCCTCATTTGTCATGCGGGAAAAAAAAGAAGAGAGATAATAGCCAGTCTGTACCACTGTTTTGAATAGTCTTCACAATCTCTTATTCTAGGGGTTTAAGATAATTCCCACTAAAGTAAGCAGCAGTTCTCAACTCTAAAAATAAGGCACTATTGACTATAATTCTGACATTTATGACAAGTATTACATACATTTCAATACATACAATAAAATACGCATGTGTCTGTCAGAATAAAGCCACTACTGATTCAAGTTACTAATTGCCACGCCTTTCTTCACAAAGAATTAATAATGTAAATCAGTATACAAGGGCATTACAGAGCAGTAGAAGGAACATGGAGCTTGAAGTCCAAAGACATAGGTTTGCATCCTAGGTTCTGCAGGTACCTCCTGTTATATACCTAATCAATCTGAGCCTGTTTCCTCATCTGTACAGTAAGGAGGATAACAATAGTATCATCCTACATGTTAGTCAAGTTAGGATGAAGGGTGCTATTTATGTATAAATATACCAGAAACTATAAAGCAGTAAACAGACTTTACATTTTTTATACGACAATTCAAAAAGCAAATATACAGTATAAATACAAACTTTTAATGCTATTCTGGATTGAAGAGAGTTGTAAAAAATTATTTAACCATAGAATAATCCAAAAAATTGTGCTCCCTTCTTCAGACCATCTAGAAAAACGTGGCAGAGGCAAAGTGATTTCAAGGGCAGTCTGATGAGACCTGGAGAGAGTAGTTTTTTGATGAACTCATCAAGTCCCACAGTTTTTTAAAAACATTACTTTCCAGAAATTTCATGGGAAGTAAATGATAACCAGTCCATAACCAAACACATCATTTAACAAAACATATTACTATTTCTACAATGGCTGACCTCAAACTACTCCCATTAGTCCTGGAGGTAAACTGTTTAATTCTCTGTAATTTAATAACACTGCTTGTAAGGTTAATACTGTGAGCTTTAGTGTGGTTAGTTATAGAAGCAGAAACATCTTTGAATTATAATGTCTCTACATATTTCATAATCTATTTAGACCAGGCTTGGGAATTTAGAAACAAAAATATATATTAATTCAAGGTTAAAATTAATTTTTAAATTAAAATTGATAAAATTTAAAATATTTTAGTAAAATATTTTCTAATTTTATTTCATTCTCCCAATATAGCAGTACTAAGGTTAAAGTATGACTATTTTTAATGGACTCTGCCATTTAGCCACCAGCACTTATGATTCACTCTTACTAACTAACAGTAAGGAAAATTTCAAGATACTGTGCAAATAACTGAACTTGAACTCTGACAGTTATTAATGGGTGAAATTGCAGAGGTAGGAAAAACAAACAGTTGATAAACAGTTTATAAACATTTGTTTTTCCTAGGAAAGTCTATAAAGAGTATTTTCTTAAGTCTGTTTTATTGATTATGCTATTACAGTTGTCCCATTTTTTCTTCCCTATATCCCCCTGTGCTCTGCACACCCCTCCCACCAGCTTTCCCCCAGTTAGTTCATGTCCATAGGTCATACATATAAATTCTATGGCTTCTCCATTCCCCATACTATTCTTAACCTCCCCCTGTCTATTTTGTACCTACCATTTATGCTTATTCCCTGTTCTCCCCCCTCTCCCTCCCCGCTGATAACTCTCCATGTGATCTCCATTTCTGTGATCCTGTTCTACTTGCTTGCTTAGTTTGATTTTGCTTTTGCTTTTTTAGGTTGTTGTTGACAGCTGTGAGTTTGTTATCATTTTACTGTTCATATTTTTGATCATCTTCTTTTTCTTAGATAAGGCTTGGTGAGTTAACTTTACCTTATCTGGGAAGCACTTTATCTGCCCTTCCATTCTAAATAATAGCTTTGCTGGATACAGTAATGTTGGATGTAGGTCCTTACCTTTCATGACTTTGAATACTTCTTTCCAGCCCCTTCTTGCCTGCAAGGTTTCTTTTGAGAAATCAGCTGATAGCCTTATGGGAACTCCTTTGCAGGTAACTATTTCCTTTTCTCTTGCTTTTAAGATTCTCTCCCTATCTTTAACCTTGGATAATTTAATTATGATGTGCCTTGGTGTGTTCTTCCTTGGGTCCAATTTCTTTGGGACTCTCTGAGCTTCCTGGACTTCCTGAAAGTCTATTTCCTTTGCCAGATTGGAGAAGTTCTCCTTCATTATTTTTTCCATTTCTTGCTCTTCTTCCTTTGCCAGATTGGAGAAGTTCTCCTTCATAATTTTTCCATTTCTTGCTCTTCTTCTTCTTCTCCTGGCACCCCTATGATTCAGATATTGGAACATTTAAAGACGTCCTAGAGGTTCCTAAGCCTCTCCTCATTTTTTTTTTTTAAGATTTTATTTATTTTTAGAGAGAGAGGAAGGGAGGGAGAAAGAGAAGGAGAAATAGCAATGTATGGTTGCCTCTCACATGGCCCTCACTGGGGACCTGGTCTGCAACCCAGGCATGTGCTCCGACTGGGAATCAAACCGGGACCCTTTGGTTCCCAGCCCGCGCTCAATCCACTGAGCTACACCAGCCAGGCATCCTCTCCTCATTTTTTTTTTGAATTCTTGTTTCTTCATTCTATTCTGGTTGAATATTTATTTCTTCCTTCTGTTCCAAATTGTTCATTTGAGTCCCGGTTTCCTTTGTTTCCTTCCCTTCATTTTGGTTCCCTGTATATTTTCCTTTATTTCTCTTTGCATAGCCTTCACTTCCTCCTCTATTTCATATCTGTACTCAATAATTTCTGTGAGCATCCTGATTACCAATGTTTTGAACTCTGCATCTCATAGTTGCCTATATCCTCATTGTTTAGTTCTTTTTCTGGAGTTTTGATCTGTTCTTCCATTTGAGCCATATTTTTTCTTGGTGCACCTGTTACGTTGTAAGGGGCAGAGCCTTAGGTATTCGCCAGGGTCGGGCAACCCACTTCATTGCATGTGGGGGAGGAGTCCAAAAGAGAACAATGACACTCAGCTCTCACTCCCCTTTCAGTCACCCACAAGTGAATTGTGCCCTTCTGGTGCTGATTCCTGGGTGGGTGAGCTGTATACATTGTAGGACCCCAAGGGTCTCTCCAATGAACTCTTCTGTGAGGCTAGGACTTTCTCCCGCTGCCACAACCCCCATAGGTCTTTACAGCCAGCGGTTTGGAGGCTTTAGTTTCCCACACTGGAACTCTGGGTTGTGTAGTTTGTCTCACTCCCCAGTTGTTCCTCCTGGCTTATCTGCACATGGAGGTAGGACCGCCCAGTCCTCCAGCGGCTACCTTACCTGCCCAGTCTGTCGCCTTGCCACACGTCATCTCTGCTCCAGCTGCCCGTCTCCACCCGTCCTATCTGTCTGGATGAACGTTTCCTCTTTAACTCCCTAGTTAACTCCCATACCATTCGACTTTCTGGTGGTTCTGGTTGTTTTCTGTTTTTAAATTTGTTGTGTCCTTCTTTTGGCTGTGCGAGGAAGCAAAGCATAACTACCTATGCCCCCATGTTGGCCAGAAGTCTATAAAGAATACTTTATGTTTCCAGAGATTTATTTTTATATCATATTAAAGATCACACTAAAAAATATTACTACTCAAAAACCTAAGCCGGAAAAAAGTCTTAGGGATTCAATGAAGGAAAAGCTCTCTACTGGGGAAAATTAAAAAGTTTTAAAGTGTTTTTTTTTTTCAAACTGTGAGTACAAAAGTCCATTTCTCAGCCATCAACCAACCCCAAATTATTTGGCTCGTAATAAGCAGATAAAAGGCCCTAATTTAAGAAGCGGTGACCTTTGTATTACTGGATCCTTTGTATTACTGTGTGGCCAATTCTGCCACCCAAAGTTTACTTACTTCATAGCATCTAAAAAGCCAGCCCTCAGCTAACCAAAAATCACCCCACCTTCTATCATAGGATAAAATTGTCCTGGATTTACAGCAATTTTCTTTAGGACCTCAGAAGGAGTTTGCTTGGCTCCTTCTGTTAATTAAAGGCCACACAATTAATGTGGCCTTTCAACCTTTCCCACCTCTGACTGGTGAACTTTTCTGCTTCTTCTGATCCAGTACTGACCCCCAACTATGGGACTTCTGGGAGATTTTAAAAGGGAAAAAAGGAGAGAGGTATGTGACTGAAGCCAGTGTCTTCCTGATAGTAACAAGATGCAAAGTCTACTTTGCACTGGTGCCTCCTTCAGGAGGGAATTTAGGTGTGAAAGGACCCCTTCAGCTGAGTGTTGCAGGATCAGTATGAAGGAACACAGAGACTCCAATCCAGCACCTCAGGGAAACCATCTGTGACAAGGGGCTCCAACTTAGACTCCTATTTGCCCCTTAACCTGCATCAAAATATTTGGGAACTTTTACTGTATTAGTCTATTGGAAAACAACAGAATCAAAGTTACTGTCACCCTCTGGCTCTGGGTTCAGACAGTGAACCAAATAACTGAGGAAGCAGCAGGTCTCCAGCCAGTAGGTTTCCCTGGATTCTCGCCCCTCGATTTAGTCCTCACTGAATTAAAAACCGAGGAAGAAGGCTAGTATCAGACACAGATCCTTCTCCAAAGGGAGCCACAGTCTCAAAGTTACACTAACACATACCTGAGCAGGGACATGAATTACACAAGTAAATAAATAATTGATGCAGTAAGCAACAAGAGGCTGAAAGGGAAAGGATTGTTTTACGCTGTTGTAATCTGAAGAGACTTCCTTGAAAGCATTACAACATCCTGGACCTTTACGTTGGGATTATCAGTTGCTCATGAGAGAGTTATATTTGACAGGGAAAGCAAGTGTAGGTAAAGAGAAGAAGTAAAAATACAAAAGCAAAGTTACTGTGGAACCAGGTAGAAATCCGCCTCATAGGATGACAGGTGGGAGGAATGGTGTCAAATCCAAAGGAAGCACCTGATGATAAAAACATACTAGAAAGTAAGAAGATCCAAATCATACTAGGCTTCCAAAGCACACTGATATTCTCAGAAGGAAAGTTAATATGCAACATGTGAGTGAAAGCCAAGTGTAAAACTATTATGCCATGAACTGCTGAGGCAATGTTTATTTTCCAGATGAGATGATTCTCAGTAATGATGAACTGGCAGTAAATACCAAAAGCAGTACCTAGCAATTATGCTCAGCACTCCTCCCAGGACATGGGTGACAACACCTGAGCGTGAATTCCAACCATCCGAAACTGCCTAAAACAGAACCCACCAGTTCTCTTTGGGGAAGCAGGAAGCAGGCGCTGTGCTGTGTGAGGACTTGATCAGAACTGGGAAGCAAGAGCCTTTACCTAAGCCAATTGCTAAGTCTGCATGGAAGAGCTGCAGCTGAAGGATGTCAGTTGTGCCCTGGAAACTTCAAAGAGCACAGTGAGATGAAAAGCCAGGGTTCCTTCCCAGACAGCCCGCTGTGGAGAAAGGAGTTCTACTGGTGGGCAGTCCAACAGGCATCCAAGTTGCACTTCATGGAGAAGGTGCTGTGACTGATCAAATGTGTGTCAGAAGTGGTTTGTGAAGTTTTGTGCTGGAGATTTCTTGCTGGACAATGCTTCATGACCAGTGGAAGTTGACAGTGACAAATCAAGAAACTAACTGAGAACAATCAACATTATACCACATGAGAGATAGCTGACATACTCAAAATATTCAAATCAATGAAGTTATTGGTGAAAATGAAAAATGTATTTTTTACTTTATGGAAAAAAAACATACAGACTTTTTGGCCAACCCAATATAATACAAATCCAAAATCATTATGTCTGACTCCTTTTTTTCTTTTTCAGTCATTCTGGACTGGAGATATGCACATAACTTCCAACTGGCATTTACTTTGCTTCAATTTAAGGTATAAAAAATATATTGTGTACTGTAAACACAATACATGTGTCTATTAACTATAGAAAAGCGTATTTTGAAAATGCAAAGGCTGCCAAAATTATCTAGCCCTAAATTAGTCCATAAACTAAGTTAAATCTGTAAAACATTGACATGTAGGAAAATTGCCATTTATCAACTCTTAATCTCTGATTTTGGGGCCCTTTTTTATGTGCTTATATATACTTGAAAACAATGTTGATGAGCGCATTTCACACTGAGTATATGCCGATATGATTATAAGTAGACTCAGAGGAAATGTCTTGATTATTTTTTTAAGAATCTGAGAAAGTAACAGACACAAAAACAAGCAGCAGAAAAAAATGCTTCCTGAAACCCAAACTAGGGATGTTAGAAGTACACCAGCGTCTTCCTCTGAATATCAGTGTGATTCTGCAAAGTGAAGTATATGTGTAAATCAGCTTTTATCAAAATAGATACAAGCATTATAGTCATGAGCACATTTTTCTGTATTTCTAAATATTTTAAATTAATTTCTATGATGAATATTTCCATGAACACTACTTAATGGTTTAAACCAACTTCATAACACCTAATCAACTTAAAAAAAAATTCCTTTATCATAAAAATAATGAGTTTGTATATGTAAGATATTGAGGAAAGACATCCAGAATGATAAAATAATAAATACCAATACCATGGTTTCTAAACCAGTAAGATTACAGTGTTCTCCTGTGATGATGTTTATTTTCTAAAATTCCAAGTCATAGGTAGGGTCTGGCTATGATCAAGTTTCAGACAACATTTTTATTCACCATAACTGTTTCACAGCCCTGGCACAGTGGGGAGAGTAGCAATTACTTAAGTCCAAAATAAATTCATCCTGTTTTGTTTGTTTTACTCACCCCTTTATACCAAGAGGTGAAAACCTGCTTCTTATTTTCTTATATTGCTCTACTGACATCCTAAGCATACTTACAGCTTTGATTATAAAATCTAAATATAATACAAAATATTCACAATTTCATCCTTCCTGCCAGTACATTATGGTTTTAAAACATCCCAAAGGCAAAAGAACAGCAACAATAACAATAAACCCCATAAACAAGGTCAAAAAGCAAATGACAAACTGGAAAAAATATTCGCAACTCCTATTACTGACAAATAACTGAGTTTCATGACAAATTAGTAGCCCCTACAAATCAATTTTTAAAAAGCTAACATTCCAGTAGAAAAATAGACAAAGGATGAAACAGACGGTTCCCAAAAAGTATACATAAGCAACTCTTTATACAAGAGAACATCTACCTAACCCACAATGAAAGAAATGCAAGTTATAATAAAATATCATTCTTTCTTCAACAGATGGTCAGAAAGTGTTAACATACTCTGTTGTGAAGTTGAAGGTAAATCACCCATTCTCATGGGAATGTAAAGTGGTACCAACTCTATGGAGAATATCTGGTAATACAGACCAAAAAGGATGCTATTAGGTCAAGTGATAACATTGGAATATGGATAGAATATATTAAGAGAAATGCACCCATGTTCAATTTATTGGAGTTCATAATTTATTGTGGTTCTAAAAAACAAGGTCCTACTTCCAGGAAATACACACGCATTTGGGGGGAAAGGGTCATAATATATTCAACAATTTATTAATTTTAAGTATTCAGAAAATCAGAAAATTTCTTCTCAAATATACGTGTGTATACATATACATACAAACACCCACAAGAGAGAGTAAGCAGCAGAAAAGATAAAGCGAATGGAGTAAAATGTTAACAAGAAGTAATAAAGGATTTACAGGTATTCTTTATACTATTCTTACTCTTGCTACTTTATTCCTAAATAAAGAGGTTCTAAAAATTTGAAAAAAACACATACCCTTTGATTCATAATTGTCACTTTTAGGTAATATATCTACAAATTTACCAACATATGTTAATAATTTGTATGTATAAAAATTCATTATAACATCATTTGTAAAAGCAAAAGATGTCTGTCGAGGACAGATTACCCACTCAGTTCCCTTAACCTTGTCTTCACTGAACCACACTTGGCATCAGAGTCACAGCAAAGTGACTCTTTTCCAGTAACTCTTTGCTTGGTCCCATTCCTGTTCAGATTATTCTTATTTTTGGCTTTGACTTCCAGGGGCCTTGTTTCCTTAGTCAAATCAAATCCAGTTTCTCCGGTTTGTGAGTGGGAAGAGTAAAGTAAATTAAATTATGTGCTGATAACTATTCTCAGTTGCTTTGTGCCCTTCACAGCTCCCTTCTTAGTGGTTCACTGTCAGCAAACACCACCTGAGGTCACTCATGGATGGGTGCCATCGATGGGACTGACAGAATGAATAAAAGGAGGGTTAAAGCTACTATAACATCCATGAAATTTATTGACCAGGTTGTACTTTTTCTTTTGCCACTTGCATCAGTTTTTTTCCATTATAATTACATTCCTAAAATTAGAGCAGATTGTCAACAAGAAGCCCTATTAGGTCAATGGTATGAATATAACAAACTCTGAACGTAAATGTTTTACATTCAGATAGCAACATGCATTTATTTTGTTATTTACATTTCTTACTTTGCATATTTTTCATGTTCATTATCTTTCTTCTTTGGTGAACTGTCTGAGTCTTTCACCAATTTTTGTTTTGGGATGGTAGTCTGTAAAAATTGTAACTTAGGATGATAATGACATCAAGTCCAACATTCTGCCCTTCCTGAAAAAGCAGCCCCTAGAATGTCAGTAATTTGACTCAGTTCTCCCTTTTCCTCTTCCTCTCCTTGCAGTATAAATAGAAAGGGCATTAGATGCAGAGTCCTAAGACATAGGTTCATTGCTGAGTCTCTGAAATTTATTTATTTATCTATAAAGTGAAGGGACTGGATCAATTGGTCAGCAAGGCCCTAAAAGTCTAAAATTCTTTCCGTCTATTGATCTTTTCCTATTCTCTCAATCATCACCAGCCCGTTCTACCTGTGACAGCAAGATGATTTACCTGTGAATTATGGGACATTTTATTCGGTAGCCATAAATCAGTGGTGATGTTAAAATCAAAAAGACATGGAGAGAAAAGAAATGATCCTTCGTGTCCTCCGAAGACTCAGTTTTTATACACGGTAGTCCCCCTTATCCACAAGGGGCATGTTCCAGGACCCCAGTGGATAGTTCTGAAATCACAGGTAGTTCTGAATCCTATACACACCATGTTTTTTCCTATATATTCATACCTATGATAAAGTTTGATTTGTACATTGAGAACAGGAAGGGATTAACAATAATAACTAATATAAAATAGAACAATTATAATAATATACTATAATAAAAGTTATGTGAACATGGTCTCTCTCTCAAAATATCTTATTGTACTGGACTCATCCTTCTTGTAGTGATGTGATGACACAATGCTGACGTGATGAGAGTTAGTGAGGTAAGTAACATAGTCTTTGAGGCATAGCATCAGGCTACCATAAAGGTCACCTGAAGCACGGTGATACCGAGCTAGCTACTAAATAAATGACTAACATGCTTCTAAAAGGCAGGCGGCATATCGAGCATGGTTACGTGGGACACTCGAGAAAGGGATGATTCAAATCTCCACCGGGATGAAGCAAGACAGCAAAAGATTTCATCCCACTATTCAGAACAGCACACAATGTAAAGCTCACGTATTATTTATTCCTGGAATTTTCCATTTATATTTTCAGACTGTGGTTGACCACAGAAAACCATGGAAAACCAATGGAGGATAGGGGGGACTTCTGTAAATAATAAAATTAGTCAAGATTCTACCATCTCAGGGTCAGACTTTGGCTCTGTTGAGGACGTTAATTATTGCAAGCAAATAATCAAATATTGACTAAAGCAGACACAGTCCAAAACTTTGGTTTATTTTGTAGTGCAAAAGAATAAGCCGGTAACATTGGCTTTGATCCTCCCACTTTTTTTTACCAATCCTCTTCAATATTCTGATTTCCACACAATTACACTAGATCAACCTTTTTCTAAAAGACAAAACTAAATAAATAATCAACACATGCATTGCTAAAGGCAATCTGGCTTAAAATGTTTTAGTTTTATCTTCAAAAGGGCCGCTTGCTTTTGGTTTTCTAGTAGTCCCCCATCCTACCCTTGGCCATTTTCTTAAAGAGACACTCAAATTTTTCTTTAAAAGACCTGGCTCCTCCAAAAAAATAAGTACAAAATTTTTTACAAATGGTGAGGTGAGAAATTCATTCAAAATTCTTCCATCCTAATGCAGTTTTTTGTTTTTCCATTATTCCCTTCATCTCTCATCTTTATACACATTTTTAGCCACAGTCATGTGGTATTTTCTGCTCTTTTCACCATCAAACATTTTCCATGTTGCCAGATAGCAACTGTTATCATTTACAGTTTCAACATAACCCCAAAAGTAGATATTCATTATTTATTTGACCATAATTTACTTGATTATATTGGGGGGGTAGCATTTAGGTTGCCTCCAAAGCTTTACTTTCTTACAGTAATGGTATAGTGATGATCTCCATGCATATAGCTTTTTTTTTTCTTATGAGTCATTAGGCAATCTCCTAGGGAATAAGATTTCAGGTCAAAAGGTGAGACTATACATATTCAGCATTTTTTAATAGACTTGCCAACTTATTTTTTTAATTTAACAGTAATTACTATTAAACCCCTAAGTGCGATACTAAAATAATATTATGGGACATGAAAAATATTCCTTTTTCATTGATGTAGAAGGTGAATGGTCCCTAAAGTAGCGCGTTAACTCAAACACCCTTTTCAGTCCTTGTTTCCTTATTGCTTGCAGAGGTGTCCAACCTGTGGCCTGTGGGCCGCATGCAGCCTAGGATAGCTATGAATGCAGCCCAACCCAAAATCATAAATTTACTTAAAACCTTTTTTTTGTTCATCAGTTTTCGTTAGTGTTTGTGTAGTTATGTATGGCGCAAGACAACTCTTCTTCTAGTGTTGCCCAGAGATGTCAAAAGGTTGGACACCCCTGATAGGGCATAATAAGCAAACATTCTACTGTGGTCCTTTCATCTGGTGATAAGGAAGGCAAAACTGAAGCACTCTTTTTAGGTTTCAGTAAAATGATTAAAAAAAAAAAAAGAGTTTGTAAGCTTCACGACCCTACTTTAAAAGTGTCTATCGGATTTCTAGGCATGATATTACTTACTTTTGTTCAACTTGTACAATAATTTTTTTCTCAAGACCTGGCTCCTCTCTAGATACCACATGGCTCCTGATCATAAATGAATGAATGACATAAAGAATGAGTAAAGGTGCAACCAGACAAATGACGTCAAAGGAGCATATGAAAACATTTTTAGTATTTACTTACTTCTTATTATTAACAGCAAGAAATAATGCCAGCCAATCCTGTTCATTCTATGACATCTTAACCATTAAATTCTTTCTCCTCTTTTTATCATTACTAGTACATGATACATCTTTTAATTCATACCCAAAAATGGAACACAGAAAGCACCCACCCCCACCTTCTAACAAGAAAAAAACCCATTGCTATGGTATGGCAGACGTAAGAAAAAGTCTGGAAGAACATAAAACCAAATAGAAAATAAAATATGATCCACTCTATATAGGCTTTTGCAACTTGTGTTTTATGTAGCTTTTAAATATATACTTTTCGTTATGAAATATTTTCAGCATACAGAAAATTATAGGAAGTCACCAACTATCTTTGATTTTAAACTTTTGCAATATTTGTTTTAAATTTTTAAAAATAGAGAGCTAAAGTCCCTTGTGTGGCCCTATCCTCCATCCCTCTCCTGCCCTTCATAGAGATAAACCACATCCTGAAGTGGCTATGTATTTCTATGCTTTTTAAATATCTTTATTACATAAGTATGTTCCAGTAAAATATATTTATCTATGTCTTCAATTCTAAGATCATTATTTTGTCCACATGTAACATCATCTAAAATTGGGATGCATCTTACAACCCATAATAAAGCATTACATCACAATTCAATCTGCAGCTTTCCCCCTTTTCTTTGGGTACTTAAAACAATAGTGTATCTCAGACCAGTGTTTTAGATTCTATGAAATTAGGTAGTACTGTTTTACACAGTTTTAAAATGAAATGCAAATGGTATCACATTTGACATTCTACAACTTCCTATTTTCATGCAATACTATGTTCTTAAGATTTATCCATGTTGTTACATGTATGTAGCATCTTTAAATGTCTTAAGTCACCACTACACAATGGGAGTAGGAGTCATTCCCAGGTAAGGAGAAATTCCTGTGCATACTAGTGGAAATGGAAACCATTATGTTCAAACCTGTGTGCCTGACGAAAATGAAGAGTAACAAACAAGATGGAAATAAGAACAACAACAAAAAAAAGAAAGGAAAGAAGAAAAACAAAAGCTGCTTGCTTGATCTGTAAGTAGCTGAGAACAGCATACATTTGAATAACTAAACATGATAATTCGGGAATAAAAATGATGACAGGAGGAGCTGTTTCCTGCAAATCTGAGCTGTTGCTACTCCAGAGCCCAGCCGAAATGCACCCTGCTCCCGTCAGTCAAGCAGGAACTGAGACGGCAGACCCCGCCTTTACACAGCCAGCTCCTCTCACTCGACGGCTGGACACCAGCCTCTGGACAGGGCAGGCTGCAGTGATGGAGAAACAAAGAAGTGGCATTTAACCAACCAAGACTGCAGCCTCTGTCTTTGTTCTGCTTCTGCCCCTCCTTCTCCCTCCACCTCACTTCTCTCCCTGCTCATTTACATTCCTCTTTGCATTCTTCATTTGAGAAAGTCCAACTCAGAGACCTACGTCCATTGTCCGTCTGTCTGCTCTCCTACACACACACAAGCCACAGTAACCCCTCAGTACTAGATTTTAGTGATGGTACATAAGAAAATTTCCATTACTGGTTCCTAAAACCAAACTCCAGTTTTACCTTATGGAGAGTTAAAAAGGGCATTTTCTTTTCTCTTTCTGTTTGATCCAAAAATATTTTGCTGGAGGCAGATTTTATTTTTTAAAGGGGCCTCAACAGGTTTTTCTACAAATACACATCAAGAGCCCTCACCTTTCCAAGTCAGAGGACATACAGTGTTTATTATCATCATAGGAATGCATTACTTACTAATTCTTATATGTGTATTTTGCCCCTTTATTTCCATTGAACCAAAAGCCAGTTAGGAAAAATGCTACTGTTTTATTTACCTAATACCAGTCAACAGAGAAGTTCCTATATTAAGCATATATTTGTTAAATTTTTATGTATTTATTTTTAGAAAGGGAAGGGAGAGAGAAAGAGAGGAAGAGAAGCATTGATGTGTCAGAGAACCAACTGGTTGTTCCCCCCCACCCCCCAGGTCCCTAGTTGGGGGTTTCACACACCCCCAACGACCCCCAACTAGAGACCTGGCCCGCAACCCAGTAATATGCCCTGACTGAGAATCTAACCAGCCACCTTTTAGTTCACAGGCTGGCACTCAATCCACTGAGCCACACCAACCAGGGCGAAGTATATTTTTAAATAAATAAAAGTATTACTGAATTCATTTATAACTGTAATTGTTAAAGAAAAACAGAATCTCTAAATTAACTTTTAATAAAAAATTAAATATCTTTTTATCTTTAACAAAGGTTGTATTTTAAACTTATATATTATATTTAATATAGGGTAACAGAACCAAACAGCCCCAAACC
Source organism: Micronycteris hirsuta (assembly GCA_004026765.1). Taxonomy (NCBI): domain Eukaryota; kingdom Metazoa; phylum Chordata; class Mammalia; order Chiroptera; family Phyllostomidae; genus Micronycteris; species Micronycteris hirsuta. Next base: position 2,812 of record PVJI01009392.1, on the reverse strand, counting down.
ATTTTATTGGTTTGCTTTCTCCAAAGCATTACTGTAAACTATAAAATCCACTGGTGTGCTGGTTTTTGGAGCATTCTGCAACTAAAGTACCTGTTACCTGCTGATATATTTGAAGTACATTTGAATATAAATTATTGGAACATTCTTTCAACTCTCAAATTTTATTAACTCACACTTTCTGTCAAGTTATCCTAATTAACCCACAGTTTTTGAGCTCAGGATTACTGCTACCAATTCTGTACAATCACTTGTTTAATACACAATCTGCTCTAATACCCTCCAAGATGAAATTGCAAACATAAACCCTTTTTTTGATTTTTACTAATTAACTAGTCATTGGAATGTGCCATGCCCTATAATCTGTATTAATGTGTAAATACAAGTTTTGCCTACTTCATATTAAGCATACAGAAAGAACTTACTAAACAAATAAATTTTTTCAATGAAGGATTTTCAGTTGTTCAAAAACTTTATGAATGCCTACTGTGTGCCAAGCACTGTCCGGGACAGCACAGATATAATTGTAAACATGACAGAACAGAGCCCCTGCACTCAGGGACCTTACATGTCTAGAAAGGAAAAGAGACACCAACGAATGATCACACCTAAATAGTGAGAACGCTAATGTTACAACTGTGCCTTGCACAGCACCTGCCGGAGTTAAGCTCTGTACATACTGTTATCAATACCTCAATTTCAAAAATACAAGTACCGAATCCAGGAAAGGACTACGTTGAATTTACAGATCAGGAGTGACACAAAGGGAGGAAAAGAGATGACAAAGTCACGCTTCAAATGAAAATTGTAGGATAGCGGTGATGGGTGCTCAACATTGCGACTGTGGTAATTAATGTCACCAAAACGTACACTTAAAAATGGTTACAATGGTAGATTTTATGTTAAATACATTTTTATGTTACACTATTTAAAAAAACACCAAAAATTGCATTTGGTTGTTAAGTGTTTAATCAACTTCACCAAAGACTTAAAACACATCAGCACTTTCAAGTTTCAGATGGTAGATTAAAAGGCAGAGAGAAGAGGAAGCCAGAAAAAAAAAGAGCTGAAAACAGACAGAAAGCATGAAATTACTTTGCTTAGATACTCTTCTAGCCTTACACCAATTGTTCAGTTCACCTTCCCTGTTCACATATGGGGCTGCAGAACACAGTTGAGAGGGAAAAAAAAGTCACAATCTAGAAACTGGTTTTACTACAAATTCATGGTTTCCAATCTTGTTTGAGTTCTCAGAACTGTTATCAATCTTTTTCTTTATCACGAATCAGCTCCCAAACCTTTGTCCCTCTCTTCAACTCTGCTACTCAACCCCACACACCATACTTAACAAAGAGAAAACAAAGGCCCCTCAGCCTGCAGATCCTTGTCAACCCTACCCCCATTTGCTCTGGTTCTTACTTCTCCAGATCCTAAAGCGGTGGCACCTCTGGCAAACCCCACCTCCACCGGCTGTGCTCTGGATTCCCTCATCTCTGACCTCCTCCTGAACCTTACTCCATCAATTAGCCACTTGGTAACTTCACCTTCTCCCTCTCTACAGTCTCTTCCTGAAACAACTCCCACTTTTAACAAATTAAATTATTACCCTCCCTGGACCCCACTCTTCCTCTAGCTATCACCTTATTTCTCCCTGTGATGGCACTTCCTCACTCCTTAGCCGGTACCCCTATCTCTACTGTCCTTTCACTGCTCCAGGCTATAATCAGGCCCCACACCCTGCCAACCAAGGCCAAAGAGTGTACCATGCAGAAGTCATCTGTGATTTCCCACTGACCCATTTCAAAGATTTTAGAGAAGAAGGGAAAGAAACACTGATTTGTTGTTCTACTTATTTATGTATTTATGGTTGATTCTTCTATGTGTCCTGGGATCAAACCAGCAACTTTGGCACATTGGGATGACACTCCAACCAACCGAACTACCCAGCCAGGGCCTCATCAGTCTTTTGGTAAAACAGGAAATCTCACCCATGTTTGACTGGTAAGATTTCCAGTGCTGCCATTCACCCAAGTGAAAACCTGTCCTCCCACTCCCACTATTTCACCTCCTCATTCAGTCACAATTTCTCTTAACCTCAAATACATATATGATCCTCTTATGAAATTAAAAATACAGCTAAGCAGCCCTGGCTGGTGGGGCTCAGTGGCTTGAGTGCCAACCTGTGAACCAAAGGGTCGCTGATTCGATTCCCAGGCAGGGCACATGCCTGGGTTGTGGGCCAGGTCCCCAGTTGGGGGCATGCAAGAAGCAACCACACATTAATGTTTCTCTCCCTCTCTTTCTCCCTCCCTTCCCCTCTCTCTAAAAATAAATAAATAAAATAAAATAAAATAAAAATAAAAATACAGCTAAGCATACAGAATAAAATTAACAATAATAAAGTGCACAAGAGAAATGAAAACATGTGTCCACACAAAGACCTGCACACAATGTTCACAGCAGCACTATTCACAAAAGGCAAAAACAAAAACAAGCCAAATGTCCAACATGTGGATGGGTAAAAAATTGTGAATACTATTTTTCAGAATACTACTTAGAGGACTTCCTAAGATGGCGGCATAGGTGAATGCACCGTACCTCCTCGCACAACCAAAGGGGAAAAAAAAGAAATATACACATCCAAACACAGCCAGATCTGACAGAAAATCATATTGAGAGGAAGTCCGACAACCAAGGAATTAAAGAAGATACATTCATCAAGTTTGGTGAACCAGAAGGTGCAGAGCGAAGGGAGAGTGCTCGGCGACCCCGCAGCGAGCAGGTGAGCAGACGGCAGGTCCGCGGTTGGAGGGGC
>PVJI01009391.1:0-65608 GCA_004026765.1 Micronycteris hirsuta | reverse complement strand
GAAACATCAATGTGTGGCTGCCCTACCGCACACCCATCACCGGGGACCCAACCCACAATCCAGGCATGTGCCCCAACTGGGAATCGAACCAATGACCTCCTGGCTTGCAGGCCAGTGCTCAATCCACTGAGCCACACCAGCCAGGGTGAGTATGGTGTTTTTAAGATCTAACAAAACTAATTTATAAAATTATATCTTGGTGCCACCTGCTACGTTTGCCACTCATTCATTCAATTTCTCTTAGTCCAGGGAGGATATAAAGCTCTACATACACAAAGTTTAAGGTGCCCTCCCTCTCAGGAGCATGCCCACACCTTTCTTCCCTCTTAGACATGCATCTCCTAAACTCTAACAATCCCGATGAGACTTGCAATAAGGGGAGCAGTGGACAGCGGCAGCTCGTCCAGGGCTAACCCCCTGAAGATGTTTCCAAGGTTCCTTTTCTCTGACTTCTCAGTGAGCCAAAGCAGCCCCATCTAGGGTCTCTCCCATTGCTTCTGCTATCCTAAGCCAGCTTCAATAAAAGTGCTCTCAAAATTAAAAAAACAAAAAACTTACAATAGCCCCTGCCCTCCCAGCACTCATAGCTTTGTTGGGGTTATAGGTTCCAAAGTCCCCAAATTCAGGAGTACTGAGTTTTTCTATTAAGTATTAGTCACTTCATCAGTTTCGTAAGCTGAACACAAGAGAACCAGGACAGAATATAACCATTTTGGCTGCAAAAACCAAGCCCTTGTTAAACTCTCTTACAAACAGTAGAACTAATGAGTCTAAAATATTCAACTAGCCCTGGCTGGTGTAGCTCAGTGGATTGAGTGCGGGCTGCAAACCAAGGGGTCGCCGGTTCAATTCCTGGTCGGGACACATGCCTAGGTTGCGGGCCAGGTCCCCAGTGGGAGCCACGTGAAAGGCAACCACACATTGATGTTTCTCTCCCTCTCTTTCTCCCACCCTTCCCTTCTGTCTAAAAATAAATAAATAAAATCTTTAAAAAATAAAATATTCAACTAGATCGAACAAAAAACTGAAATAATATACGGGTTAAGGCACAGATTTTTGTTGTAAAAACTTTCAATATTTTGTGCTTTAAAAACAATAATTGCTTTTTCTTTGAGATTAATATTTTAATGGACTGATTCTTTGAATTGTTGGAATATAAAACTCAATTTAAAAGAAACCGAGAGAATAATGATAAGTAACTACCCACCCTGGAGGCATGCTGAAACTGCTGTTCTGTGCCTGCAGATGTGCTGGGTTTCACTTCCTCCTTTTCCCTTATGTGCTTAATCTTGTTATCCCCAGTGTGGATTGTCAAAAGAAGGTGGAAAAGTCTACTGACTAAAATCTATTTCTTGTGTAACTTCCAAGTATCCATCATATTGTGTCACTTTACTAATTTTGAGTGCCAGAAAAATGATAAAAATATAATGTAGAATTAAAGAACAACATATATGTGGCTCAGATATTTGAAAAGGTAGTGCTCATTCTATCATTTGCTTGATTTGCATAATTTCAGATTGATTTTACTATTAAAATCACCACTTTTGCTGCCAAAAAATTCTTTTTAACCTACCAGAATGTAGGCACAGTTTCTAAAAATTTCACAGCAGCTTGGAATAAATGCACTGGTCCAGTCACATTTCCAGCACCTTTTCCTAGAAAGGACCTGCATCAAGGCCACCATGTCCCTAAAAACATCAGTAAACAGCCCAAGTACTGTGGTCAAGGGATGTTTTAGGTCATTGCTTGCTAAATTTTTTTTAAATGCTTGTTTGCTCTCCATTTGCCTTCTCTTAGGTCTGGTTACATTTTGAGATCCGTCAACTGTGATGTAGTTTTAAAAACGGCTATTATTTTGTACCACTTAACTCATGTATGCTCACCATAGAGAAGGCAGGATACAGCACAGTGAAGATATATTACTCATAATTCTCATTCAAGGGATAGTTATATGTAAATAATTGGATGTATGAAATACTTAGGGCATTTTGTGTTCCCTTTCATATAGTGAAATATATATCTCTATAAATATATGTAATACACACACATACTTGATATTTAAGCCATGGCTTTGTAACTGTGCTGTGAAGAAACTGGCAATACCCACACCAAAAGTAAAGCCCACCTCCACCCAACTTTGCATCCATCCCCTGGCCGCACTGCCCTGCAGGCTCTCCGAGGACCAGCCAGTGGCCAAGTCTTTCCTACCCTGTGGTTTTGCCAGTGTATACAAAAGAAGCTGTGGCCACTGGCTCCCCCCCCCCCCCCCCCCACCCCAGATCAACCACAGGGCAAACGCTAGGGGTGCCAGGCGGAGGCCACCACTTGCTGATGGCTACCCTGCATTTTTTGACTTGCTGCATCTCAACTCAGCAAGGTGATAGTGATATCTTCCAAATTTGGAGGACAAAAACATGAGGCAACAGTCCCTCTCTTTAGACCAGTGTGTTCACACTGAGGCAGAAGGCTCAGGGACTCCCAAGGAAATCAAAGACCGTATGGAACCGCAAACAATCCTGGGTAAAAAACTGCTAAGCTCTGTGATCCCAAAAGAAATGATCAGCGTTTAACAAGCACTTCTATAGGCCGCTTGTTATGCTAAGGACCTAACGTTTTATTTCATCTCTCCTACAAGAAAAAGCTACGGCCCTGAGCAGCGTGGCTCAGTTGGTTGGGTGTCCTTCTACAAAGCCAAAGGTCTCCGGTTTGATTCCCAGTCAGGGTTGTGGGTTCTGTTCCAGTCTGGGTATGGACAAGAGGCAACCTATCAATGTTTCTCTGCCCCTCTTTCTCCCTCCCTTCCCCTCTCTCTAAAAATAAATAAATAAAGTCTTTTTTAAAAAGATAAACGCTGTGGTGACTCTCTTTTCAAAACAGAACACAAGGCTTAGAGAATGTAACAGATGCTGCTGTTGCTCCCACATCCCCTTCCCGTTTAGATGTCCCCACCCCCACCTCGCAGCCAGACTCCCAGTAGCTAGTCCTGTAGCTTTGTAAGACCTGCTGGAGGGCTGTGAAAATCCTTTATCAGTGAATGTGGCAGGCCAGAAGCGCGCCTCGTGAGAGGCCCCTCACATGTGCCTGACACGTGTTGGTTGCAAATGCCCCAGCTCCCTCACCTCTTGGCTAGGATAATGGTGAGCTGTGTGTTCTGGAGTTTCCCTGCAGGTTGAAGCTTCAGTGGTTCACTGCAGTAGCTGGCTTAGCAGTACACCCTTATTGACTGCTGCCATAGGCTGACTGTCTCTGCCCTCCTCCCTCCCCTGCCCCCACTATTTATATGTTGAAACCTCATCCCCAATGTGATGATATTTGGAGGTGGAACATTTGGGAGGTAACTAGGTCAGGAGGGTGGAGCCCTCATTGAATGGGATTAGTGCCCTTACAAAAGAGACCCTAGAGCCCTGGCTGGGTAGCTCAGCTGGTTGGAGTATTGTCCTAATATAACAATGTTACAGGTTCGATCCCTGGTCAGGGTACATACAAGAGTTAACCAATGAATGCATGGAGAAGTGCATCGATTTTGTTCAACAAATCGATGTTTCTTTTTCTCTGTCTAAAATTAATAAATAAAATGGTATAGAACATTTAAAAAAGAGAGACACTCTAGATACAAACTTCCAGGTATAAGATAAATAAGTCATGGGAATGTAATGCACAGCATGGTGACTCTAGTTAATAACACTGTATTATATATTTGAGAATTGCTCATCAAGTGGATCTTAAAAGTTCTCGTTACAGAGAAAAACATTACCCTGTAATAAAGAATTATTACTAAAAAATTGTTACTGTGTGTGGTGATGGATGTTAACTAAACTTATTATGGTGGTCATTTCACAATATATGTTATATGTCAATTGCTGTATTTTTTGGACCATAAGACGCACCTCGGTTTTAGAGCAGGAAAATGGGAAAAAAAAATTTTGAGGCAAAAAATGTAAAATATTTAATAACATAAATAACATTCAGACTATAATTCAGCTACATTCGGACTATGAGACACACTCCCCTTTTCCTCCCAAATTTGGGGAAAAAAGTGTGTCTTATAGTCCAAAAAATACAGTATATCTCAGTGAAGGGGAGAGAGAGACCAGAGGGACCGCAGAGAGCCCCCTTGGCCCTCCCGCCGTGTGAGGACACAGGGAGAAGACAGCCGCTGAGGACCAGGCACGGGCTCTCACCAAACACTGACTCCACAGGCCACCGGGTCGTGGACTCTCAGCCCCCAGAACTGTGAGGAATGAGTCTGTTGTTCACGCCATGCAGGAAATGGTACCGGGTCTCAGCAGCCCACACAGACTCACAGAGCAGCCTTTCCTCCCCTTTCCCTGGCCTGTCTCTGCACCTCCCAGACAACTAACCATCCTGAGTCCTCAGCTTAGGTTTGGCTCCCGTGGGGAATGCCACTGAAAGAAACATCCAGCAACTTGCCAGAGGGTGTACGGGGAGTCAGTAACAGAGCCCACATCGGGACGGTGAGGTCGTCCAGAGTCAGTTCTCATAACTTCTAAGATGTGTTGCTGCATCAACTCAGGGACCCCCTGGGGGACCCCACGCTTTGGGCTAGCCAGGTTGGGGACACGAGGTAGCTTTCTCAGGTGTTGCTAGAAAGGCCCCACCATCCAGCCCTCAAGACTCACCACCACCTTCAAATCCACCCCAGCAGAGGAGACATTCCTCATCAGCCCCGTGTCACATACCTATCAGACCACACGTTGTCCTTTTGTCTGTCTAACAAAGCTGCCGGTGTGGGCCTTTCTCACCCCGCTTCCCTGCACATAAATTCTCGGCATCCTGGAGCCGGGTGGCCAGAGAGCGTGTGGTGGCCTGAGGCTCGTACCCAGGCAGCGTGCCCGCTGCTCAGGACGGGAGCAATGGCTGTCTTTGTTCCCGAACCACGTTCCTGTTGCCCTGGCCTGGCAGAAGCTGGGTCTTTGCCCTGCGTGTGGCAGATGGGCAGAAAGTTTGGGCAGTCTGCATGCCTGGCACAAAGCCCCAAAGGACACACAAATGTCTTTGTGGAGCATGCCAGGGCTGAACTGCGCCGCAGAGAGCCGTGTGATATCCTTTAGACAGGACGAGGCATCTTTCCTTTCAAAGGAAAACCCGTGTTTCGGAACCACTAGGGAGTAAGGAGCCAAACAACATGAAATCATTATCCTTTGTCCCTCTGACACTGAGCGTGAGGCTGCAGATTTCCCGAGGAAAGCATGTGATTCCTTTCCACGAGGCATGACTCATTCCAGAAAAGTCCACTTTGTTCTCCTCATGATGGGGAATTAGAATCACTATCTTGAACATACAAACAGGAGCAAGAACCCCTATTATCACATAAAAAAGATTCTGTAAGGTCCATGAAGTAGGTGCCCAGCGGTCTCTGTACATGACTGATGGTGAGAAGACCCACAATCTCTATTTTACATTAAAATCTACTGTAGCCCTTCTCCTGAACCCATGGGTCATTACCTGAAGTCTGTTCTGAGTCTCAAGTGAGCAAGAGGGGGCTTCATCTGGTTTTCACGGGGCCTCACCCGGATTTGCAGGAAGGAGCCAGGTCTGCGTGGGGCAGCAGGCCACAGGGCAGTTCTAAGACCAACCCTCCTCGGGATCACCGTTAGCTGAAGGGTACCCAGGCCTTCCTCTTGGGAAGGGGCCATTTCTCCTTTATCTTGTCCCCAGGCTCCAGCAACTAAACACTTTCCTTTCTTCTCCCCCCACCCAGCACTGTCCTTTCCAGCCCTTGACACTCCTGCCTCTCAAGCCTAGCGCCGTCTTCCCAGCTTCCCTTTCCTCGCTGCCTTTGTAGAATTCTGTGCCAGCAACCCTTTTCATAGAATGCTTTCACCACTAATCTCAGGGAGACTGACTGGAAGGAAACAAATCAACAAATAGAGAGTAAAAGTTTCTTTAAAAAAAAAAAAAAGCAGTCATAAGCCCTGACTGGTATGGTTCAGTGGGTTGGGTATCATCCCACAAACTGAAAGGTAGCCAGGGCACGTGCCTGGGTTATGGGTCAGGCAGGGCACATGCCTGGGTTATGGGCCAGGTACCCAGTTGGGGGTGTGCAAGAGGCAACTGATGGATGTTTCTCTTGCACATCAATGTTTCTTTCTCTCTTTCTCCCTTTATTCCCTTCTCTCTAAAAATAAATAAAATCTTTAAAAAATCATAAAATTGCGGTATGGCTCTTGTGAGGATTAAATGAGGGCATATAGAAGTATCGACCCAAGAAGTAAAAGAAATGGTAGAATTACAAAGTCCTGATATGGGACATGCTAAGCTGAGCAGTCTCAGTAATAATAATGGTGTCCTCTTCATGGTCACACAGGAAGCATCTAATTAAGATCTAACCCAGAACCGTCCAAAAGAAATATTATGCAAACCACACGTATGATAAAATTTCTAGCAGCCATATTAAAAAAGTGAAAACAGCCTTGGCCAGGTAACTCAGTTGGTTAGAGTGTTGCCCTGAAAAGCCAAGGTTGTGGGTTCGATCCCTAGTCAGGGCACATGCAAGAATCCACCAACGAATGTGCAGATAAATAGAAGAGCAAATCAATGTCTCTCTCTCTCTCTGTCTCTCTCTTTCTTCTTCTCTCTCTCTCTCTAAAATAAATTTTTTTAAAAAGTAAAAACAAACAGGTAACAGTCACTTTAATAGCATGTTTTTTTTAACCAAATATTATCATCCCAACGTGTAATCAATACCAAAAGTTAAGGACATAATTTATGATCTTTCTTCATATGAAGACTGTGAAACCTAGCGTGTATTTTAACTGACAGCATTATTCCATTCGGGCAGCCACCTTTCAAGTGGACACATGGCAAGTGGCTGTCACCGTGGACAGCACAGGTCTAACGTGTCTTTACTTCACCCTCCCTACAAGATGAGAACTATTAGTATTCCTTTTTTACAACTGGGACCCTGAGGCTGAGCAGTAAGGTGATTTGTCAAAGGGATCAGCAATGAACGGTGGTTTTATTATGAAAAAGTATCCTGTTTGAATCCTGGTTTTGCCACTTCCGGCTTCCAGGACTTTCAGCAGGCCACTCAAAGTCTCCCAGCCTCAAAGTGACCATAACGGGATTAAAGAGATGAAATAATACCTCCTGTTAACGTGGCTGCAAGAATTAGAGATCGTGGATGAGGGGGCCAGTTAATTGGCAAGTATATTCAGAAACTTAGTGCGTGTTGGCTGTTCCGACAGAAAGGACTGGGCGGGAGGCTGTGCTCAGGGTGCATGAAGGCTGTCCCCAGGTCTGTGAGCCTAAAGGGAGCAGTCCTTCCTCTTGGCCCTAATGGACTTTTGTTGTTCAGTCTCGATGTGGCTTTTCCTGTAAATTCTTGTTTATAAGACTCCTGTCCAGCTAGTCATCAGTTGGTTATTCAGGTTGATTGTTCTACATTTTAGTTGTGATTCCAGTTTGGTCCTGGGAGGAGGTGAGTGTAACGTCCCCCTACTCTGCCGCCATCTTGGATCTTGCCTTTTTTTTTTCAATGCTGACAATGGTGTGGAATGATACACACCAACCTGGCAACCATAGCGACTTTGGGTGTGAAACTAGTATTGAGAAGGGACTGAAGGAGATTTTCTCCTTGACTGGCAAACCTCTGTTTGGTCTGTTTGTTTGTTTTTTAACAATGAGTATTTTTGACATAAGAATGTCCAAACCTGTAGAGCATTTTTATGAGAGTTTATTTGAGCCACACTGAAGACATGCCAGGATGCTCCTGAGAATGACAGTTTTACAGTTCCTTTTATATATTTGGAATTAAGGAAAGAATGTCAAGAAGGAGGGAGAAAGCAAGGCAGGGAAGTCTCTGTGATTGGATTGCAGGATAGTTAACAAGATTATGTGTTCCCTTGGGGGTGGTTATACCTCCAAGGGGTCTGAAAAAAGTTACTTTGGCATTTTGAAAGTGTGTAAACCTCGCACAAGAACAATGAACAGAGTTTGCTTAAAACAAAGAGAGATAATCCTTTTTACTGAAACAGGTATAGGCCTGGGCCAGGACTACCCTCATGACTTGCCCTGTTAGGAATGTATGATCAGATCACCCTGTGACGTTACTTTCTGTCCTTGAACTTATCAGATTTATTACAGAGCCCATTTTTCATCCACAGTGTATGTGCATAATTTATGCATTTTTGAAACTGTGAAAATGGAGTATGGGGGTGGGGCAAGGAAGCCAAAGTAAACATTATACCACCCCATCACAACCCACTGATAATAACAGGTCTTGGGGTATATGGCCTAGCATTCCTGGGATCCCCCAGGTCTGGTCAAATCGGCCAATGGACCTCTCTGACAGTGGAGCTATGCTCATCTTCCTAGTGACTGCTTAATATCAGAAAGGAGCAGAAAGAAGCCACGATGGATCCAGGGGGGCCATTATAATTGATGAGGCAGTCCCAGATGGTCTCAAACTTGAAGAGGAGGTGTCATCATGAATCTGTGATTCTAGAACTTACCGTGACAAAATTAGAAAGAATTATCTTTGAAGCTGACAATCAAAAAAGGAAAACTTGTAAAATGCCAGGTGCTTCTGAATCAGTCTCTACCAGAGTGCAGTATCTTTGGGTGTCTGCTTCTCCTTATCTGTCCTCCTCCCTGGGGAGATCCCCTTATTAGTGAATATTTCAGGAGAAAGAACTGTCTTGAAACCAAAATCTTTAAGGAGCCATCTCCCGGGGCAGAGCCGCCTCCAGGTGGTGTTTGTGGTTCAGGGTGGCTGCGCTTCTTGCCTGCAGGTGGCTTTCGCTGCATCACAGGAACAGTCCCAGGGCGCTGTCTGGACAGGGCAGCCCCTTGGATGCTTCCCAGATGCAGTGAATCAGGATCCTTGCAGGGGGGGGGCCAGGAGTTTACACTTTTAACCAGTTTCCCCAGGTGATTGTTCTGCACAGTAAAGTTTGAGAAATATTCAGACGGAGCTTGACTGAGGTGGCGAAGGGTCATTTCAGAGGCCCTCCTTCTTTCTTGGCCATGTAGCATGACAGATGTCATTCATTACATTAAATTACATGCCGTATAAGGAAATTGTGGCTTTGTTATTGAAGTTACACTGGGTTTTTTTTTTTTTAAGTAAGCCAAAGTAAGCTAACCTGGAAAATGTTGAGTTTTACATGAAATTACAGTTTCAAGTATTTTCTTTTAAGTCAAGGAGAGATGTCTCAAGTCCCTGAATGTTTTAAACCCTACTATTTAACCTTTACGTCTTGTAACTTCTCCCAAAGTCCAGTGGCTAAACCTGAAACAACAGCACCAAGTGTTCTCTCATACACACACGCTTACGATATTTCACCCTACTTGAAATAAAGCAGGAAACTCGGGAGTATGAGGCAGAATCAGATCCCAGCTATTACCTAGCCTTGTTTGTGGAGCAAATGAAAAAATCATTACGTGTTTTATTATACTTCAGAATCTATTTACAACTCCCTAGTCATTCCGAGCTTGGATTTTCCTTTGAAATGAAAAGTCCTGTAAAAAAAATTAATAATAGAGAGGGATACTGTATTGGAAGAATGGTAGTAGAACTGTAAAAAAAAAAAATCAAAATAAATTATACCATCGTTATTAAGATTCATTCAATATTCAATTTGTCAAAAATAAATGAGGCTCCAGGCAGCATTCTAGGGACTTGAATGAACCTAAACAAGCATTCTTGTTCTCATGAGCTGTTATTCTAGTCGGGAAGGAAAGAAACAAATGCATAGAACACCATGTGGTGAGAGATGCTACGAAGAAAAATAAAGCAGGGTTACAATGTAGAGTGGGAGCAGGAGGGTTTTGCGGGGGACTGGGAAGGGTATTACTATTTTAGACGGGCCAGTCAGGGGAGGCCAAGGTGACATTTAAGCAGAGACCCAAAGGAAGTGAGGGAGTGAGACGTGCAGCTAGAGGTGAGTGTGGGTGGGGTGGGGCAGAGGCAGCTTACATCTGTTCTGGCAGAGGGATTAGCAAGGGCAACGAAGGCCCTGAGGCAGAATGTCCTTTAAGAAAACAGCTGGGACGTCAGTGGGGCTGAAGTAGAGTGAGCACCGGGAAAAGTAGCAGGAGATAAAATCAGGAAGGTGGCAGGGAATGGCAGTTCATATCGGACCGTAGAGATTCGCATTTAGATTTTGTGCAGAGCTGGAAAGCCAGGGGAGGGTTTTGAGCAGAGAAGTGACCTGATCTGACTTAAGGTTTTCCATACAGAACAGTAGGAGGCCACAGGTGGAAGAAAGGCTAGTTAGGAAGGAGGCCACTGCAGGAATCCAGGTGAGAGGTAATGACATTTGGACTAGGAAGGGAGCTGAAGGTCAGGAGAAGTGTCGGACTCCTCTCTTCTTCCTCTCGGTTGTCAACTGAAGAGCTAAATAGGAAAAGATTTCTCTATAAAGACATGACCTGGAGCAAGCCCAAATATACTGAACGACCTTTTTTTAAAAAAAAATGTATTGATTGATTCTAGAATGAGAGAGAGGAAGAAGGAGAGAGAGAAAAACACACACACACACACACACACACACACATCAATTTATTGTTTCACTAATTTATGCATTCATTGGTTGATTCTTGTATGTGCCCTGACTAGGAATTGAACCTGTGACCCCAGGATATAGAAGACTGATGCTCTAACCAACTGAGCTCCCTGGTCAGGGTTGAGCCACCTTTCTGTTCAGGTGTACTCTCTGCCCTGCCTGATTCAGCTCTTCACTTGCCCTTCTAACAGAAGTCTCCAAGTTGTGGGGGCCACACTTTTTCTCATTTCTTTTTTTTTTTTTTAAGATTTTATTTATTTATTATTAGAGAGAGGAGAAGGGAGAGAGACAGAGAGGGAGAGAAATAGCAATGTATGGTTACTCCTCACATGGCCCTCACTGGGGACCTGGCCTGCAACCCAGGCATGTGCCCTGACTGGGAAGCGAACCGGGACCCTTTGGTTCCCAGCCCGCACTCAATCCACTGAGCTACACCAGCCAGGGTCATTTCTTTTTTTTAAGAGAATTTTTAATGAGTTTATTTTTTTAAGATTTTATTTATATTTAGAGAGAAGGGAAGGGTGGGAGAAAGAGGGGGAGAGAAACATCAATGTGTGGTTGCCTCTTGGGGGCCCCTTACCAGGGACCTGGCCTACAACCAAGGCATGTGCCCTGACTAGGAATCGAACCCACGATGCTTTGGTTCGCAGGCCCATGCTCAATCCACTGAGCTATACCAGCCAGGTTTCTTTCTCAACTCTTATTCCCTTCTTGCCAGGTGAAACAATGTCCCCCACCAATGACCTTTTCTGGGAAGATTCCATTGACCTCTCTGCTCTCTAGTTCTTGAGCTTTTAAAGGCAATGTCTCCTTGCTCCTAGGAGACAACACCCTTGATGGGGACACAATTTATGAATATTCAAAAGGACAGAGAACTCAGCTCACAAAGCTGATTTGCCTAGAATATTATTGATTATGGCAAACTGGAGGGAAACTCTTTCCTAAAATCTAAGTCTGCCCTGGCTGGTGTAGCTCAGTGGATTGAGCATGGGCTGCAAACCAAAGGGTCGCCAGTTCGATTCCCAGTCGGGGCACATGCCTGGGATGCAGGCCAGGTCCCCAGTGAGGGCCACGTGAGAGGCAACCATACATTGCTGTTTCTCTCCCTCTCTTTCTCCCACCCTTCCCCTCTCTCTAAACATAAATAAAATCTTAAAAATAAATAAATAAAAATAAATAAAATAAAACCTAAGTCTTATTTGCAAAGGCTATTAAAGGAAATAGATAACCATCCCAGGGAGGCTCATTTTTGAAATCAGTCCTCTGAAGACTGCTGCAAAGAAATCATCTCATGGTAGAACCTGGGGCTCAGAGAGGAGATGTCTGGGGCCTAGGCGGGAATGGGAGGAGAGGTCTAATTTGTATTGTTAGGCAGCTGCCCAACCTTCTCCACATCATTCATTCATTGGTTCACTCATTTATTGACCCATTCATGCATCCATCAGATGTATTGGATACCGCGGTGTGCGAGGACCAGTTCTGAGCACTGCAGCGCAGACACTTAAAAACAAAAGCAAGCTCTGGCCAGGTGGCTCAGGGGGTTGGAGCTTTGCCGGTACACCAGAAGGTTGAGGGCTTGATCCCCAGTCAGGGCGCAGAGAGGAGACAACTGAGCATTGTTTCTCTCTCTCTCTCCCTCTTCCTCTCCCTCTCCCCTTTCTTCATTCTCTAAAATCAATAAACATATCCTCGGGTAAGGATTAAAAAAAAAAAAGCAAAAACAAAAACCGGACACTTCCTACTTTGAAGAAGCTTGCACAGTTGGAATGCCACCTTTCATTCTCTGTCCCTCAGGTGAAAAGGGCTGTGATGCCCAGAACAAATGTGGCCTCCTGCAGGGCCTGAAGCCACTGAACCCCGAGTCTCTCCTGGGCCTGCCCTCAGCCCGCCAGGAGGTTCTGTCTCCAAACACATTGGGTCTACCACTGACATACTCAAGCACAGGGCAACTCCAGTCTGCATTCTTAGATTGCAGCAGAAGGAATTAAAACTACATGACACTCCAACCAGTGTGGCTCAGTTGGTTGGGTGTCGTCCCGCAAAGCAAAAGGTCACTGGTTCAATTGTTGGTCAGGGCACATGCCTGGGTTGCGGGTTCAGTCCCCAGGGGATGCATACAGAAGGCAACCGATTGATGTTTCTCTCTCACATCAGTGTTCCTCTCCCTCTTACTTCCTCCCTTCTCCTCTCTCTAAAAATAAATAAGTAAAATCTCTAAATTAAAGAAAAAACAACCTCATGAAAAGATCTTTCTGATCCAGAGTCTGAACCCTGGAGAGCAGCTTGTGTATTCACTGGTTTAAAGTGTTTAAAAAATATTCACCATGTAAATGGGAAGAGAAAAAAAAAATCAGGATGCAAATGTATACATACAGAATGATCCTTATTTGGTAAAAAAAATAATATATTTATACACATGCACATACGGGTGGAGAAAACTCTGGAAGGAAATGCAACTAAATGTTTCAGCAGTTATCTTGGGGTAGTGGATTTGTGTGAGGGGTTTCTTGTCTTCTTTATCTTTTCTTCATTTTCCAAATTTTCTATACCGAGGGCGCATTACTTCTAATTATCACTCAATAGTAACTTTTTGAAAACCGATTTTTAATCATTCCTACCATTCATGCAGTGACGTTTACGCCCACTTGAAAAAAGCCCCAGAGAGACACTGAGAAAGCTGCCGCTAAGTTCCACTGGATTCTTAGTGACAATCTTGAGCCATCTTCACTTTGTAGATGAGCAACTGAGACGCAAGAAGGTGAAAGGAAAAGAACGTGTGCTCAGAGCAGCAGACTCCTTAGAGATAAACAGCAGCGTCAGGATGTGGATGGCCGGGAGGGGGTGTCTTGTTAGAACGCTGACTCTAAGCAGCAACCACTGCGTGGCGACCCCGCAGGTCCACAGACTTCGCAGCAATAGCAGCGTCTGGACTCGGGTTAGGATCCCGGGCCTAAGACTGGTCAGCCAGGAGACCTTACTTCCCTGTGTCTGTTTCCTCATCTGTAAATCAGGAATATTAGTTTGTTCCTCACAGGGCAGTTATGAAGACAAAATGAGAAGCTCTCTGTTGCTCATTTAGCCCAGTGTCTGGTCCACTGAGTGCTCGGTGACACGTTTTTCATAAACCCACAGTTCGCTCTCTGGGTTACGCCAAACGTACTCGTCAATATCCGCCAGCCTTACTGGAATCCATCAATGCCTCCCTTATTCCAGCTGCCCCAAGCACAGTCTCAACTCACCCACACGTAGATGTAAATATTGTCTGAGGGGCCTCTGTTTGCAAGAAGGCCCAGGAAAATACTAGGTCTTTCTTTGCTGGAGAAAATTTACTTTGCACTTTTTAAAACGTAAGGGATCTTTGGTTGAAATATTTGCTTGGGGGCTGAGCATAAAAATTTATGTTTCCGAACCCACCAAAACAATTTTCTGCGAAGATTTCAGCTTTAAAACTTAGCGCACAGAACCTCTGAGGAGGAAAAGAAGAAAGTGGTTTTCTGTTTGTTTCACAGACACTTCAAAGGGTTTCCTCTTACACAGATGGCAGGAGAAGGTGGTGACTGGGAGCAAAAGGGGGGTGCGGGGGGGGTAAGGGAGGGGGAGCAAAGAAGCCCCCGAGACTCCCCGTCTATTGCCAAACGATCTCGCTCACTGTGTCAGTTCTCTAAGATCCGGATGTTGGAGGAATACATTTCCTGAGCTAATTGTCTCCCTGGCCCAGGGAAATTCCAACGGGGAAGAGAAACAAGTTAGGATGGATCAAAGACAATTCACCTGTGTCTCATTTTCTGCCCCAGTTGAGGATGGCTGGGGTGGGGGAGGTGGGGTGCTACCCCCTGGTAAACATTGGAACATGTTCCCCTGGCAGGTGCTAGGCCTCAAGCTGGGCACTTTCTGCAGTGACAACTGTCTCCAGGGTGATGGTGTGGCTTCCTTACACACTCTGGTTGTTGGCTGTCAGTCCGGACAGACCGTTGATTGAAGAGTGGTTGTGACCGAGATTGAGACGAGGAGTGTCCGAGCGTTTCTGAGGCCTGCAGGGGCCTTTTCTCGATTCCCTCAAGGTGTGGCCTGGCTGTGGTCTTTCTTGCTCCACAAGTTCCCTCAAGAATCCTGGCTGCATGAAAGTCCTTCTCGGGCAGTAGTTTGTTCTGTTCCGGTGAGTGGCTCCAGGGGCCCCTGAGCTCTCTCCGACATACCACCCTTCCTGAACAATGCATTCAGGTCCCCTCAACTAGATACACAAAGGCTACAAATGGCAGGGAGCCAGTAAGCGGTGACGATGACAGCACCAGAGGGCACTGCGCAGCTTAGAGAGCCCCGCCCCCCAAGGCCTCATTTGATCCTTACGACAGCCTGTGAGGTGTGACTGAAGAGCATCATTTTGTCACAGTGAAAACAAGGATCGGAGCTGAAGTGGCTGGACCCAATCACACAGAAGGTGGTGTTGAATAATACTGAGGCAGCCAAGTATGAAATGTGAAGTCAATAATATGATATTTCTAATAAAGAATAAATAAATGCTCCTCATCTTAACATGAAGTTTGATGAAATTTATACTCTGGTCAGGCTGAGGCTATTTTAGGCAAACCGCTTACTATTTATGCACCTCTGTGTACTTTTCCATCTAGTGGCTGGTTTGACAGCTGTTTGTTCATTCCATCATTCATTCATTTATTCATTCAACAAATATGTATTGATTGGCTGCTGGGTGAAACGCGAGGGGATGGGAAAGAAGACACGCAGTCTGCCAAAGCTTTGTGGGGAAGGTGGTAGGGAGGAGGCAGAGCAGCTGCCCCGATTCAGGGGAGGCTGCGAGAAGCCTCTCTGAGACCCCACAGGCTGCTCCCGAGGCTAGGGGAGGGAGAGGGGCCCCCCGGGGAATAGTGAGACTCCTCTTCTGCTGCTGGTACAGGAAATTCGAGTCTGAACCTCAGTTTCTAAAGCTGCATTTTACATCTTGATTCCTTGTGTTGAGTTGTTCTAGATTCACCACAAGGCATTCTACTAAGTTATGAATTTGCGTATTCCAGGGGTTGAAAATTCAATTGGTGGAAGTTATAGTCATTATTTATTGTCATCTGTAGGCAGCTGGGAGGTTGGGCCCCGGCGTCAGTCCTGAGTTTGAATTCTTCTGGCTCTGCCACCAAACAGCTGTGTGACCCTCTCTGTTCAGGTGACGTAACCTCTCTAGACCTAAATTTTCTCATCTGTAAATTGGGGACAATAAGTGCAGCTACCTTAGAGGGCTGTTGTGAAGATTATGTGAAGTAAGGCAGGTAAAGTACTTAGGATGTAGAAAGCAATGAATGCCTTTCAGCTAGTAATAATTAATAACATTTTATACTACCCCCCATTATATTTAGGAGCTTTAAAGTGGAAATAGGCTATGAAAATTTTTTTTTTAAAGATTTTATTTATTTATTTTTTAGAGAGAGGGGAAGGAAGGGTGAAAGAGAGGAAGAGAAACAGCAATGTATGGTTGCCTCCCACATGGCCCTCACTGGGGACCCGGCCTGCAACCCAGGCATGTGCCCTGACTGGGAATCGAACTAGGATCGTTTGGTTCCCAGCCCGCGCTCAATCCACTGAGCTACACCAGCCAGGGCTGAAAAATTTTTAAGAAACCATTTTTTTCTTTTTATAACCATCCAGTCAGGATAAAAGATAATTATAATTTGGTGTCCCTCCCCCATATGGGTTGATGTCTATATTTTAAAATCTATTTCAAAGATCTTACTGGCTTTTATACATTATCACAAATATTTCCAGGGTTAGTACTATTATAGCTAGCAAGTGAAACATTTTGTGTTTCTGACATTTGCAGAACAGAACGGTGGGGGAAACCGCCCAGCGACTCCAGGGGCAAAGATCTCCGCGGAAGGCCCACGGCGTTCACCGCTGTCCCGACTCTGTGCGGACACAACCTGTGATGGCTCTGGCTGAGGACCTGTGGGTTCTGAGGATTCTGCGCAAGTATGACTTCACACCTTGGAGGGGACAGATGATCATCTAAAAGATTTAACCCAGAGGACTCACTGGCAGTCATGCTTCTCTGCCTTTACCACAACCTTTAAAAAGAAACCGCATGGCCATCAGGTTTAGGTATAATTGACCAAGTAACTCTCTTGATTCAAATATCCCGGGGAAAGAAAACCCAAAGCAGGATTTTGTTTTGTTTTGTTTTTTACAGAAACAGCAGAACAGATCCTTCCAGAAACACATGGTTTGTTAATATTGTTTTAGGACCAAGTGAAGCTCTTTGGAAATCAATATTTAAACATTTTTATGAAGTAAGCCATATGTCAAATAAAACAGGACAAAAGGAGTGGAAATGGGAAGAAAATAACCGAGTATCTGTTTACGCTGCCGCTTCCTGTGTCTGTTCCCTCCAGGCAAAGTTGGGTTTGTTTTATTGTTGATGTGATTCCTTTTATGCCGTTGTCAGTACCACTAGAGCAGGTAAGTAATACACAATTCTGATTGTTATTTTATCTCCATGCCGTATGTCTTCCCTGGTAAATGCCTATTCATTTTGTGGTTATTAAAGTAATAGAATAACATCAGTGAAGGTCTAAAAGCTAGAAAGGAAGAACCAAAAACAAAACACAAAAATCCTCTCACAGAACTCCCTAACACAGAACTGGGGTTTCTGTGTCGATACTTCACTTTTGTTCAGTACTTACCGTGGTTTCCTGCACAGCCTCTGCCATCGGGCTGGTTGGGGTTATGCTGTGCCTCCCCCTCTTACCGGCTGTTTGACCTCGGCCAAACTGCCTAGTCTCTCTGTGTCTCAGTTTCCTCATCTGTACAGTGGCGATGGTAATGCCAGTACCTATCTCTCACGGTTCGTGTGAGGGTTGCCTGAAACAGTGAATGGAAAGCTCTTGCATAGGGCTTGACATAGCGATTGCCCAATAAGTGGTAGTTATTGGCCGTGCCACTATTCTTTCTTCAGTAACCCTTACCACAACCCTGTGAAGTTACAGAGGTTAGTAATGGTTTCATCTCTCACAGGAAAACTGAAGATCAGCTCTGGCTGGTGTGGCTCAGCAGATTGAGCGCTGGCCTGCGAACCAAGAGCCTGCTAGTTCAATTCCCAGACGGGGCAGATGCCTGGGTTGTGGGCCAGGTCCCTGATTAGGGGCCCCTGAGAGGTGACTGATCGATGTGCCTCGTGCACATCGATGTCTCTCTCCCTCTTTTTGTCTCTCCCTCCCCCTCTCTCTCTAAGAGTAAATACATAAAATTTTTTAAATAAATAAAATAAACTCTCCCCAACCTAAAAAGAAAGAAAGGAGGAAAGAAAACTGAGGGTCAGAGAGGTTAAAGGACATTCACCGTTCTGCCCTCAGGCCGAGGGTGTTTTTTAAGACAAATGAGAAATGGTGCATATTTCTGCTTCTCAAGAGATGCCTTTTAAGGGACAAGAAGTTGCTGCCTCCTGATGTGTTGCAATGGGAAGTTCAGAGTGTCACCTGTGACTTGACTGTCTTGCCAAAAATGTTGAACTGGAATAAAGCAGAACTTCCTGCGAAGCCTCAAATTTACAGGACAGAGAAGAGATGGAGGGGTCATGCCATATGGTTCCACAAGGAAAAACAACCAAGTAAATCCAGGATGTAGGGTACTCTGCAACACAAAGCAGTGTGTCTTTTCAACAAGTCCATGCCACAGTTAAAAAACAAAAGTGGGAGAGGTGGAATGCTCGGAGGTTGTTCTAGAATACAAAAAGACAAAACAAAAACAACGTGCAGGGTCTTACATAGACTTCTGGTCTGAACCCAAAGGAAAATTAGAGAACTGAATCTGTACAGAGTATTTAGACAATACTAGGGAACCACTGCTCATTCTGTCAGATGTGACGACGGTAGGTATGTGGTTATTTTTTGAAGAAGCATGTTGGAGAATTTAAGGGTAAATTGTCTTGAGGCCTGTAATTTGAAATGATTTAGTGAAAAAATAGTTTAAGCCAATATGACACACATTATCAATTCTCTTTTTAATTCTCACCAGAGGATATGTTTATTGATTTTAAAGAGAGAGGAAGAGAGAGAGAAACACACACACACACACACACACACACAGACATCAGTGATCGATGTCAGAGAGAAACATTGATCAGTTGCTTCCTGTATGCATCCTGATCAGGGAATGGAACCCACAACCTAGGTATGTGCCCTGAATGGGGACTGAACCCACAACCTTTTGGCGTATGGGACCATGATCCAACCAGATGAGCCACCTGGCCAGGGCTTTATCAATTCTTGACTATTGGTGTTGAAGTAGGTTTATGGAAATCCTCGTACTAGTCATTTTACTTATGAAGGTTTGAAATCTTTTATAATAAAGTGTAAACAAACAAAACAAGCAAAAGGTGCCCTTTTTGGAAAGCAGAAGCTGTGTATTATAGTTGTTCCAGCGAGAGCACAGTACCGTGTCCAAATACCCACTCAGTGTTGGTGACCATTCCTTACCAAATGGTAGTTTCATGGATGTTTCCCAAAAAGAGGACACAAAAATCCTACTCTAAAAACAGAACCAAACCATTCTATACTACTAAGGAAAACCTCTCTAGCCATTCCTTTAAAGGGGCAAATCTGAATCTAAATTATCTAGTTTGGGACTGCATAGCACTGAGATGTGCAATAAATGAATGATAGGGTGGTATCGATAATAATATGTGTGTAAATACATCAGAGCTCTGAGCAAGTTGGGTTTTGTCTTTTTTTTTTTAAGAAGAGGATGATTGATAATTTTGATAAAGGTTGATTCATAATCAGGGACAGAGCTAAGAGAAGTCTATAGAATTTGAATTCTCTTCTGGGCTCTACTCTACGCCACTCCTTTCCAAGTGAGAAAGTTTGAGAAGAGCAAATATATTCACCTCCAACTTCATAAAAATCTTTATTTTCCTCTTATGCCAAGTTCAAGGAAAATCACAAGTTTTCATTTCATTCTCTGGCAGTTTCCAAAAATAACATTTTAAACACATACCTTTTAGACCAACCCCCGCCTCCTCCGCTGCCAAAGATTTAAAGACACAACAGGAGCTAAATAAACTCTAAATATTTGAATGTAAAACTCAGTGTTAGGCCCTGGCTGATATGGCTCAGTGGATTGAGCACCAGCCTATGAACCAAGGGGTCACTGGTTCGATTCCGAGTCAGGGCACATGCCTCGGCTGCAGGCCAGGTAGGTTCCCTAGTGGGGGGGTGCACAAGAGGCAACCACACATTGATGTTTCTCTCCCTCTCTTTCTCCTTCTCTTCCCCTCTCTCTAAAAAATAAATAAATAAAATCTTTTAAAAAATAAATAAATAAACCCTTTAAAAAAATTTAAAGAAACCTCTCATTGTTAAAAAGGATCCTTCCAATCTCTCTGCTTCCATCACTCAAGGACAGCAGAGCCGGGACTGACCCAGAGTTGTGGATAAAAGGCTTTTTCACTATCTGAGCATTTCCAAATGTAAGTCGTTATATAATTATACGAAAAAAATCTGTTTTCAAAGAAAAGGTATGGCTCTCAACCCCTGAATTTAGCAAAAATTAAGAACTCTAAGAAGAGAATAAACATTTCCCCCAAATTATTCAGTTCTAAATCTCTCCCCTGGATTGGTCATAAGAACCTGAGCAGATGTTGCAGAAATGACATTTCAGACAAAAAGTGCTAATTATAATAGTTTTATTGCTTCCGGGAATCCAATGTGCAAATGTCATAGGAGAAAATAATCACGTTAAGGAGTCTAAACATTTTCACCAACATTTTCCACACTTGCCCATATTGTGATTGACCAATTTCCCAGAGAAAGTTCATATGTTTTAAACTGCTTTAAAAATCCCCACTCGCCCACAGCCAATCTTCTTTTGGATCTCTTGATTTAACACTTTCAAGAAGCTGTACTAATTTCCCATCTAAAGAGAAAGAAAATTAATTCCATGTAAGAGACACAAATCCTCTGAAATGATCCTTCACCTGACAGGTTTCCAAACAATTTAAGTAAAAGCATCACATACTTGGGTCCTTCTGACTCATTCATTTGGCGAGGAATATTTCTAGGCAAAGCCCAGATGTTTTTTGACTCTCCTGTTTGTTCATGCTATTTTCAGAGGCTCCTACCACTGTAACAATCAATCAACAGGTGTTAGTTCCATGAGCTTGGCATTGAGCTGGAGCTGGAAGAGGTCAGGGGTCCTCCTCCTCTCTCCTTGCTACAATTTCTCAACAGACAGGAAACAATGCAAAACAGCATATAAGTGAGGTGTGGCTGTTTATGGTCTTCTGGAACAGCCACGGAAAGTCTGAGGTCACTGAATTAAGTCTTGAAAAATACATTAGGGCCCTGGCTGGTGTGGCTCAGCTGGTTGGGCATCGTCCTGCAGACTGAAAGTTCACAGGTTTGATTCCCAGTCAGGGCACATATCTGGGTTGCAGGTTTGGTCTCCAGTCAGGGCGCCCACAGGAGGCAACCGATTGATGTTTCTCTCTCACATCAATGTTTCTCTCCCTCTCTTGTTCCCTCCCTTCCCCTCTCTCTAAAAGTAAATAAATAACATCTTTTAAAACTACATTAGGTCAGGATACTGTGTTAGACTCAACTGAGGGTAGCTACCATTTGTTGGGCACTTAGGCCATACCAGGCACTGGGCTAAAACATTTTACAGACATTTCTCATTTAACCTTCAAAAGTCTTATAAAGTGAGTTCTATTATCCCAGTTTTACACGTGCAGCTTCAATGGCTCAGAGGTTGAAGGACATTGGAGAAGTCAC
Source organism: Micronycteris hirsuta (assembly GCA_004026765.1). Taxonomy (NCBI): domain Eukaryota; kingdom Metazoa; phylum Chordata; class Mammalia; order Chiroptera; family Phyllostomidae; genus Micronycteris; species Micronycteris hirsuta. Next base: position 44,310 of record PVJI01009391.1, on the reverse strand, counting down.
TGATGGACGAACAGTGTGGGTGTGGAAACAGCTCTGTTCGTTCTCTTACCTGCCCTGAACTGTGCTCCCCCCTAAAGTGGGGGAGTGGAGGGGAATGAAGCAGTGGGGAAAAGGGGCAAGGCCCTCCCCAACTTTCAACCCCCCAAAGCCTGTGGGGGACCCAGCCAGTGATGTGTGTGACCTTAGCCCCAAAACCAAAGTTGCCATGCCCCACCTGTTTTTCAACTTCATTTTTCTGGTTTTCTACTTCACCGAGATCTAAAAAGACTTCTCAAGGTGACTGAAGTCGGGGATTAAAAAGGGGAATGTAGAAATTTAAGCTTCTATCCTCATAGTCACATTGGGCAAATATCTGTTCCCAACTCATTGTGAGATTTAGGATTGCTTTCAACTCAGTGAAGCAAGGTGCAAGAAGCAAGGTGCGTTGCTTGCAACGCAGGAAGCAAGGTGTGTGTGTGTGTGTGTGTGTGTGTGTGTGTGTGTGTGTGTGTGTGTGTGTTAGCAGGGAATGGTGCCAGCCTAATGCCCCTTGCTGAGGTGCTATCAGAGACGCTGACAGAGCGCAGCTCCTTGGAAAGCAGTGCTGGGTAGATAGAACAGAGCACGTTTACCTCCGGAGAGGTTGCCTGGTTTCCATAGTCCCTAGCTGCTGCTCCGTGTTTGAGGTATAAAGCTGTGGATTCCGCAAAGTCCACATCGTTCACTTCGATGTACCCAACGGAAAGGTCTTGGTTCTGCTGCTAACCAGGCCTGACCTGAGGAAACTCATCTTGCGTCTCTGAACCTCAGCGTCCATGTGTGTTGGTGGCACAGGGTACATCTGATGATCTCTAGAGCTTCCAGTTTGACATTCTGAAACTCTGATGTCAAGGCTGGAATCCCTTTCATGCTAGGGGGTTGGGGGTCACTACGGGCCTCACCCTGGGGACACCCATGCTTCCTTGGGAACAGCGACACGGACCCCATGCGGCCCTTGTCAACCCGCTTGATGGTGTCATCATGCCTATGTGAATGCTGGAAGACCAGAGGAGGTGGGGACAGGACAACAGGACTATGAAAGGCAAGGAGGATTTTCTTTCCCCATCCCCGTTAATTTTTTTACTGCGTACCTACTAAGTGCCAAGTACTGTTCTGGAATATGTACTTCTAAGCAGATATATTCTCTGCCATCATGGGACTTAAGTTCCCAGAGTTACGGCATTAAACAGTGATTAATTAAAGTAAGCGCGGAGAATTAGGAATTAGGACCTGCTTCTCTAAGCCTAGGCTCCTCAATGGCTTCGTCGGGGGTTTCCTTGACTTCTTTCTCTCCTTTCTGGCTTTTCTCTCAAACTAATCTCTTAAAAATACCCCTTAGGCTAAAATGCCTCTAATGTCTTTCCCTTGTACCTTTTATCCTCTAATGAAATCCAGGCGTCTTAGCTCACCGTGGAGACCCCCTGCAGACCCCCTGCAAACTCAACGTGCCTGCTTTGCAACCTTCTCTCCAGCCTTACTTGTCCGAGTCTTTCAGCAAATTAGTCCCCCCAATCACTTCCTGAGTTTTTCTGCTTCTATACGCACTTTCGTTCTTTAAAGATTTAGTGGTTAGATTTTTGAAATGTACTAAAGTAATGCACAATTATTTTAAGATGTGAAGCAATACAGGGATGTAATGAGTTAGCAATCGCTTCTTCATTCCATTTTATTCTGTCTGAGGTGATTACATTTTCTCCTCCAAATTTTCAGCAAAGTCACAAGAATAACAGAGACATTCATATACCCAGACATTCATATACCCTTTACCCAGATTCACCATTTGTAACATTTTGGCACATTTGTTTTATTCTCTTCTCTTCTCCCTTCCCCCTCCCCCTTCTTCACGCACACATATCGTCATTTATTTTTCTGAACTGTTTAAATAATTTTCAGACATCAGGGCTCTTTACCCTGTAGTGATTCAGTGTGTATTTCCTAAAAACAAGAATAGCCTCAGTCTAGTTATCAACTTCAAGAAATTTAACATTGATAGAATACTTCAGTCCAACCTAACTTCCATGTTCTAATTTTTTTCAATTGACCTAATTATATTCTTTATAATTTTTTTCCTATCTAGTGTAGGATCTAGTCCAGGATCACATATTACATTTCGTTCTCATGCTTCTTTCGTCTCCTTTAATCTGGAATCTCTTTTTCTTTGTTGTTCATGCCAGTGACATTTTGGAAGAACAAAAGCCAGTCTCTTTCTTTTAGTTTTTAAAAGCAAAATATTTTATAATTTATATACATTTATGCTTTAGTAATAAAATATTTTGAGTCTGTCTGATGTTTTTCCATACTTTTAAAATGTCATTTCAATATCTGGGAATGTCTCTCCATCCACGCAAGCCCTGCCTGTCCCAGGTTCTAATCCCTTCTACCCTGGCCCTTGCTGGAAGCCAGTGAGTACCTCTTAGACTTTTTGATGTCTGCCATGGTACTCAACACTGTGCTTTGCACAAATAGGGCAATTAATAAATATTTGTGGATTAATTGATTTTGGGCTGAGGCATGATTACCATCTGCTGCAAAGACAGAACATGTCATGTAGGCTTTGCAAATCAATTGGTATAATTGGAATCTTTGCCGCCGATTGCTTCTGGGGTTTGCACTTACTGAGATAAATTTTGGATTCAAAACTGGATCCTTGACTATAGACTTGCCACACCACGTAACTGTGGGGATGTTGATGTTTTTTTAAAAAAAGTTTCACAGTAGAGCCCTGGCTGGTGTAGCTCAGTGGACTGAGCGCGGGCTGGGAACCAGAGGGTCCCGGTTTGATTCCCGGTCGGGGCACATGCCTGGGTTGCAGGCCAGGTCCCCGGTGAGGGCCATGTGAGAGGCAACCATACATTGCTCTTTCTCTCCCTCTCTGTCTCCCTCCCTTCCCCTCTCTCTAAAATAAATAAATAAAATCTTAAAAAAAAAAAAAAAGTTTAAAAAAAAAAAAGTTTCACAGTAGATAATTAAGAAGATGAAAGAAAACCAATTTTTCCCTATTATTTTACTCGTCCAAATGTTAGTGACTAAGAAAGGGTTAAGTTCAAAAACAAGTTTCACAGATTAATTAACCCAAATACTCAAACTGCAATCCAGTATATTCCAGTGGAGTCTGGCCTTATGTTACCAATGTCTAGGAGGTGGAAAAAAGTTACTTTGTTTAGAGTATAGGCCCTACAGGTGAGACGCTAAATTATAAATTGAAAGGAATGCTTTTATACTAAGTGCTATCCATTTGTCAACATCAAAAACTTTTTTGTCCATGCCTGAGAAAGCATTAGACTTTTATCAAGTTTTGGTAAATTTTGAAAATCACATGGTTGTTCAATGCCTCCATGTGGTAGAAAAAATAATTTAGCTCTATCCTAGCTTCCTGTGATAGCAACATTCAGTACCAACCAAGTCTGACAATGCTTAGGGTCCTTCAAAAGGATCAGTGTTTTGTTAAGAAAACCTATGGGAAAATGACTCCATATGAAGATAAAAGCCCCAGATCTCGTTAGGCTCCGTGGAATTGACCCTTCTTTGAGAACCTCCCTTATCTTTGTATATAAGGAGTGAATTTTTCAGGCAAAGGAGCATCGTAAAATAAAACAAGCGGACTGAAATCTGCAGTGAGTCCATCTTTTCAGAAAGGCTTTAGAGAAATGCTTTTTAAATTCCAAACATAAGATATTCTTCTTTTGACACAAAAAGGAAATCCTTTCTATCCAGCCATAAGGTGAGTTTAAAAACTCATATTAAAAAATGTCAATTTGCTTGACTTTTGGGAGTGTGTGAAATTGGCCAAAGAAAATGGTTGACTTGAAATACGGGATGTTCAGTGTAGCAAGAAGGCCAAATGGGAGTGCTCAAAAGGGAGACTGGGTCTCTTGCTTTTGAATCAACTGTATCGTTTCACCTCCCAGGGATCAACTAGCACCTTGATCTTCAAGTGCTTCTACTTAAAAGTGTTTGATACTCTAGAGATGGCTTGAGGAAAAGAGTTGGATCATTTTTGAGAAGCAGGGATAGGTATTAGTAAAAAATTGAAGCCTGCCTTCTCACAGCCCATGGCTATCACCATGTTGCACCGCTTAGGCTTGCGAGCGGGTGCAGCTTTTAAATGTAAATTGAGCATTCCTATCAAAGCATCCCAGTATCTGAATGCATCTGCTCCCACAAGCCTAGACTACCTCAGAGTTGGGGGAGGGGCAGAGGGGTATTTTCATGGCATACCCTTTGGTTTCTTTAGGAGACTACACCATGAGAATGTATTATGTATTTAAACTATATCCATAAATATGAAATAAATAATGATTATTCTCAGAATGGAGAGTAAGAAACTTCAATAGGGGTCACGGATTGGTTCAAGTAAATGTTATAAAATCAGTGACTCTCTTAACCTCCTTCCATTTTTCCACTTTCCCTACTGTCTTGATTGTTCACATGATTCTTAAAAAGTATTAGAGTTCTGTTATACTCAACGTATCTTTTTAAATATAGTTGAGGGTCCACCTCCCTCCAATCCCCCAATATTGCCAGAACTGACAAAATCATTTGTGGGTAGCAAGGGCTGTAGCCGAAATTTGGCCACCGATTTACTGCATGACCTTGCACAGGACATACTGGCTTTCTTTGCCTTAATTTCTCCGTCTGTAATATGAGGACTTTGAACTCAAGGATCTCTGGTCCCTGTTAGTCAATAAAATCCTATTCTTCTAGGCGTTTTCTTATACTTGTCATTCATTCTACATCATAAAGATCCTGTGTCCTAATAAAATTCTTAAGAAGGAGGATCAGGGAGAGATCATTTACTTTGCAAAACAGTTAAAAAACCATCTTCAGCCCTGGCTGGTGTAGCTCAGTGCATTGAGCGCGGGCTGGGAACCAAAGGGTCCCAGTTCGATTTCCAGTCAGGGCACATGCCTGGGTTGCAGGCCAGGTCCCCATGAGGGCCATGTGAGAGGCAACCATACATTGCTGTTTCTCTCCCTCTCTTTCTCCCTCCCTTCCCCTCTCTCTAAAAATAAATTTTAAAAAAATCTTAAAAAAAAACCCCATCTTCATTATAGATACACATGTGATCCTTCTAACAGCTCTACCAGTCAGTGCAGTGCCATTTACAGACGAGGAAACCGAGGCTCAGAGAGGTCAGTTTAGCTCTTTCGGCCTTGTAGCTTGTAAGTAAAAAACCTGGAAGGCTGTGAATGAGGTTTTTATAAGTGACTGAGACAATGAGACAACTGTATATTTAAAATAATCTGACATAAAGATTAGTCTTTTGAGAGCAATGGATTCTTTTATAAACATTTTGAGGTTTTTATTCTGCCTCAAGAGGTCATTTCCCAACCATAAAGCACTAACCAGGGCTGGAGATAAGAAAGGGTCGTACTCAGATGGGGGTGGGGGCTGAAGTCCTTCCAGATTGGTGGCGGGAACGCACTTCCCTACAGAGGAGCCCTTCGATTCCATGATTTATTTCCCCAGGGACCAGTCCACCCCAAGTATCAACAATGAAACACAAAACACCATATTCAGTTGTTTCTTAAAAATGTTATTGTAGTTAGTACCCAAGCATACAAGCTCTGTAAACCAAAATGGAAGAAAAACTCACCCACCATCCTTGTCACATCAGCAAATGGAATTTTTTAAATTTTCCTGTATTCTCTGCCAGCTCTCATCTTTATACATATGATTTCTTACTGGTTGTAATCATAGTATAGACATGTCTTTCAATGTATCAGAAGCCCAAATTTTCATAATAAGGTCTCACTTTGAATAACTGTCTTTAGATTATTTCCTTCATCCCAACTGAGTTTATTTCGTGCTTGTTGATTGTTTTCTCTTGAAGTTCTATGTTTTTCATCAGAAGTACAAAAAGTATACAAGCTGGTTTTAAGGAGATTTTGTTTTGTTTTCAAATAGTGTACGGCAGGGAATGTCATTATTTTTATAGGCTCTACCAGGACTCCTGAAAGCAAACACATGTCTGGGGATTTTGTATTACAAGATGTCTATGTATTTGAGTGACTGAGGGATAGTTCTGTCTGCAGGCAGGATACTGGAGGCTTAAATGATAACCTATAAGTTTCCCCCCAGCTATTGGACTCCTTGATTCTGACAATTCCTGGCATACAGTTTCCTGTTAAGGGCTGAGCAAGCAGCCTGCACAATTACTTGATGAATCTTGACAAAGTTGGAATTTCACTTTGAGGGCTAGAAGGGGTTCAGGTAGGTGGTAAGAATGCTTGTTTTCCTGGTTAGTGGGTATGCCATAGGCTTGTGTTGTCCTGCGTCAACTGAAGCCACTGTTGCCGTGGGAAAGGATGACCATTTGAATGAGATCATTTAGAGTGGCCCACGGTGGAAATCTGACAGGGCGGTCTCCCTAATGCACTAGACCCTGTATGTGTTGCATTGCACATGTCTCTTCGGTTTCCTCCCAATGAAATGACAAATAAGAAACCAAATCGTATTGTGATGGCTTAATCTTTTTCTGATGCCTTAATCTTAAAAAATTAATCTTCGTAAAAATACTAAATGAGGAAAATCCAGAAGAATTACTGAGTGATTATTTTTAAAATGATTACTTGAATTGCATTTATATTGTAGCTGAAGAAGGTACAGGAATTCTCAAAAGTTTTAATCCAACTTCCAAACACCAAACTTTGTGTCTAAAGTAAATTGACACCAAACATTATAAATCCAGTCTAATTCAGTAGGAAAGGGTTTATTCCCAGTGATTTCTCACATTTATAAGCCTGTTACACGTTGGTTTTACCTGTCACGAAATCCTTCATATCACTTTTGTAAAACACCAGCACTTTGTATAAAAAGTGACTGGAAGAATCTAAAATTGTAAAATTGCATGTGCCTGAGCAGAAAACTCCTAGTTTGGGTTTTTTTCCCAGGCGTGCTCATATCAACCGACCTCGGAGCAGGTAAATTGCCAGAGGGAGCAGCCCAAAGGAAAATCCTGTTGTGGGTTTTTTTCTCCCTTAAACGGATCACTTTTTAGGAGGGTTCCCGCTGCATTCTCTAGTCTAAAGTCTTTGCCGCCAGATTACCATCTTTTTCACCCATTGCCACCCCCTCCCTTTCCAAAAGCCTTTATTGGCAAGAACTTCCTCTCGTGACCCCCCTATTACGTACGGTTCCAATCGTTCCGAGCGCCCCCGACCCCCATCTCGGAACGGCTTCCTCTCTCCAGCCCAAGATCCAGGTCCCCAAACCACTTGAGAGAAAATTCACACCAGTCGCCCCCTTCCCCGGCGTCCCGAGAAGGCGCTGGGTGGGGGTGTGAGTGGGGAGGGGGCAGGGTTCCCCCGGGTCCCCGGGGTCCTCCTCGCGCCCCCCCGGAGGTGTGCAGGGGGAGGGGAGCGCGGGTGGGTGGGACCGGCTGGGTGGGGGAGGGGATGAGGGCGAAGAGGAGAAGGAGGAGGAGGAGGAGGAGGAGTGTGTGTGCGAGCGTGTGTGGCTGGGGGAAGCCATTGCCTGTTTAATAGTTGCTGTTGCTGCACTTCCGCTTCTCTCCCAGCGAGAGAGAGACACGAGTGGCCAGGCCCAGCCGCAGCCGCAGCACCAGCCGCCGCGGCGGCACGGAGGAGCCAGACACAAAGAGAGGTACGGGGATCCCCCCGCCTCCCGCCGCCCCCCGGCGGCGTCGCCGGGCCTCGGGGACACCCCTCGCCGCCTCCCTCGACCCGCGCCGCCCGGGCCGCCGGGCACCAGGCTGGCGCGGCGGGAGGGGGGGCGGACAGGGGCCGGGGAGCCCCAGGGGTCCGAGGCCCGTCCGCGGGGGATGGGCAGGGACCCCGAGCCGCGTGGGGTGCGGGGACCGCCCGCGTCGGGGACTCGGGGGGGGCATCGTGGCTGGAACTGTCAGCGCTGCCCCGGGAACCCCCCCCCCCACGGGCTGCCCGGGGGGCCAGGAGCGGGGGAGGGGACTTGGGGAGCCCCGTTTTCCCCCAGGGCGGGGGCCCACGGGGATTAACCCTTTTGGGGTGCACAGACTCATTGTTATTCCTTCTCCGAGGAGGCCGATCCCCCCCAACTTCGCACCCCCACCCCCACCCAGGGTGGCAGTCAGGCGTGTGCTCGGGACCCCCGCCACGGCCACAGCAGCCCCGAGCCGGGCTGCCGAGGGCCAGGCCGGCAGGAAGGGACGTCGGGGCGCGGCGCGGGGGACCTCGGGCCTCTCTTGCCACCCACCCCCGCTGGCCTCTCCCTTCCCCCACCAGGGCACCCGCTCCCCGCCTCCGTCCACCTCTTTAGGCTTCCTCTCTTACTCCTCTTCGCCCTCCTTCTCTTCCCGACCTGTCCAAACTCTGCTGCCGGCCCCCGCAGCCTCGCCCTGGCCATCCGACCCCGGCGACCCCCGGGAAGCCGACACAAACAGACCCGAGGCCGGTGGACCGGCGGGACCTTCCCTCCTTGCCCCGCCGAGGCGCCCGCGCCCCCTCCCTGCGCTCCTGCGCCCCCTCGGCTTCTCCCCTCCTAGCCCCGAGGGGAGCCGCTGGAGCGGGGGGTGAGGGAGAGGCCGCACGCTTTGCTCCCGACGGTTTTCCAACCGTGTCCCCTACTTGGGGCCAAAAATAAACAAACAAGCCGCGTCCAATTTGCAGTAGCCTTAATGGGCCTGAAGACTTTGAGAAGGGAGTGGAGGGCGGTGGGCGGCCAGGTGCACCCCTGACCCAAGCCCCCCCCCACGACAGCACCCGGGTTCCTTATTTACACGGGCTAAAGGGTTGTGTTTTTCTGTTTTGTTTCTCTCCCGCTGCAGGGGCTGTTTGTGGGGCGGGGTGGGGGGTTCGCTATGTCGGATGACGATTCGAGGGCCAGCACCAGCTCTTCCTCATCTTCGTCCTCCAACCAGCAAACTGAGAAAGAAACAAACACCCCCAAGAAGAAGGAGAGTAAAGTCAGCATGAGCAAAAACTCCAAACTCCTCTCCACCAGCGCCAAGAGGTACCGTACTTTTTTTCCCCAGGCTTCCTATTTCCCGAACTGCCTCTTCCTGCATTGGGTCTAAGCTCCCCATGAGGGTAGACTTAAATGCTCCTCATGATTTGTGTTCTTAAAATTGAAAGAAGGGCCTTGGAAGCCCTCATTATTTTTTTCGTCTATTCCTTTTTCTGTTATTTTCTCTTAGCCATTATCCACCTGCCGCTGTTGTGGCTTGCCTTTCTCATTTCTTGCTGAAGTTTGTGAGAGTCCTCATTACTTCTCTGCCTGACCCCCCAGTCTGATTTCAAATGACTTGCCCTATTAATCAGCAATCTGTGACTCTCCCCCTCCGTGCTGTCATCGCACTTAATTACTAATACCTGCCCAGACAACTCTACCAAAATGAATTCTATTACCATCTTACATCCTCCTCACCTGTCGCACAGATGATCTTTTTCTGAGTAGAGCTTTTCCCCACAGATGGCACAAGGAATAAGTAACTCATATTAGCAGGGTAAAAAATTTAATAGGTGGAGACAGAAGTTTTCGAATGGAATTTAAAGAGATTTTTCTGAGGCAAATGAATGAATCAATACATGATGTCAGATGGTAATTCTAGGTTATTTGGGGGCTTCTCTTTTGTTCTGTTTAAGAAATTCAGTTTACCAAATTTCAGGGAGCCTTCACATTTTTCGTGCTATTTGCTCTTGTTCTGTAAAATGGGGTGTTCCCCCCCCCCCCCGCCCCCAAGTTGAATTCAAGTGGTGGATTCTTTTCTTTACTCCTTCTCTTATGTCCCTGGAAGAAGCTACTTTTTACCTCTGTCATCCTTCAGTCATGGACTCTGGTCCCTATGACCCCTAAAGGAATCTGTTGCTGATTCCTGGGAGTCCCTGGATGGTTCATAAATCCTTGCTGCTCTCAGGTGCACTGTGGTTAAACTACAATGGCAAACTGGAAGGATAGTGAGGAATCCAAATGGTGGGTTAGATTGGGATATCTTTCCTAAAAGAATGTAAAATAAAATGGAACACGAGGCTGAGTAGTGAACCTGGAAATTGGAGTTTGAAAGTTTGTTCTGTCCTCCCTGATTTGAGATTTGAAATGTTGGTAAAGTGCTTTAGTAACCCAACAGGCGGGCGGATGGAGGTGTGACTTTAGCTTGAATAGTGTAGACTTCTAGAATTAAGTGGCAAGATGCCTTGGCAAGATTTTCTTATTTTCAGAAGGTTAGTTTGATTGTGCATGTGCCTTCCAGGAGTCATAACCGGCCCTCATTGATTAGTGCTGTGCTGGTTTTCCCAGAACTTGGCATCTATCTTGCCCACTTTGGATGGTGCATTCCTTAACCTCCTGGCTTCTCCACCTTCCTTCCAGGGTCTGGGCTCCTAGGTCCACACTGGAGCAGCTTTTGGGATAAGATGGGATATTTGCTTTAGATCATTAGTGTTTTTATATTTTGCTGGCTGTCCCTGCTGTACATGTATATATTTGGGGGTAAAGGCACAGGTTTCAAATATAAAACAGTCTTTTGTGTCAGCAAATTACAGAGAGGGGTTTGTCACGACGACATAATTTGTCCATCTACGCTAAGGGAGCTAAAAACTTACTTGGAAATGCCTGGGAAAGAGATGGTAGGTATTTAAAAAAATGAAAGGTGGGAAGCTACAAACAGTAATTTTACCTATGAACCTAACATCGGTTGTAGCTCTCTGGATATCTTGCTGAAAGGCTAGCCGTTAGTGTTAAAGCAGAGCTGAGGTTAATAGTAGAGGTGAAAAATGGAGAGGGACAGTGTATCCAGGAAAGAATATGGGGAAATTGATGTTCACGGGGCCCTATGGAAGCAACTCTGAAGTCGCTTCTATATTGATTTTGAAGGCAGATGTTACCCATAGAATTGGAAGGAGCATGGATACCTGGAGACAGATTGAATGAGAAGCCTGAATTGACTGACAAGCTTACTTAACTGTAGAGTGGAAAGTGGTTTCTAGGCCACAGGTAAAGGAAAGCCCCCACTGAGCGTGGTCTGGACAAGAATTACTCTGGGGAACATATGAATGTGTAATTCTTGCAAATCTTTTGCCATTATTCTGGAAGTGTGCAGGTGTTTTTGGAGAGATGGAGTGGATAAAGCTGTCTGGTATTACACTTTTTAAGTATTAAAGAATTGCCTTTTCTTGACTGTTTTGAAGTAGAGGTTGCCTTGACAAGGAGAAATAAAGTCAATATGTATTTTTATCCAAGTTGTGCTCAGGGGAGAAAAATATTTTTCCTATCTGTATCAGTTTTAACGCGTAGTCATTCTAATATGCATTCAGGTGAAGAATCAGGAAACCAGGGCTACAAACTTTTAGTCCAGCAGACAATGAGTCAAATAGCAGGGATCCAAATATCTCAGAACGGAAATGCTTCTTGGTAGCAGTAGAATTTAGCAGGACACAGATAAGGAGATGTCAGTAGAGATTGCGAGTGATCCCTTTTCCAAGGCAGACCAGATTTATAGAAGACAGGAAATGTTCTCCAACAGGAAGGTTTAAAGAACTTTCCCAGTCACCACCTTTACATTCTCTTTACTTACACCTGGAAAAAAACTGCATTCTAAAATTTATTCTGACTCGTATCCAGCCAGCCTGTCTTCCTACCCTCAGAAAACCTTTGGAAGGAGAAAAAGCGTCCATTGTGATTCAGATTGCCTTTAGAGTGTTAGTTTTTTTGTTTTGTTTTGTTTTTTGTTTTTCTACTACTGTGCTGCCCTGGTGAGATTAAGTTAAACCACAGCCCTTTAGAGCTTTATATGAGAGGAGCAGAAAAAGTTATAAAAATAGAAGGCACCATTTCGAAGGTGGAAGAAGCTTAAAGGCCTCAAACTTTGTCGTCTTAATTGATGTCCTAAGCGCCTAGGTAAGCGAAGACAAAGGCCAGGGCTTGGTGTGAACGGCCTGGTGGCGTCGGCCTGGGAGTGGGGGATGGAGCTCTTTGTGAAGTCGTGGGCTGTTGCAGAGATAGAAAACTGGGGGAGTCCCGGGTTCCGTGTTCAGTGTGGAATGGGGGAGGACGCGGGCAGACCCTAGGGAAGTTCGAGGATGTCCTGGAAAAAGGTCCAGAAGGTGGGCCGAGAGTTCGAGCGAGCGAGCGTGCGGGCTGCAGGCCGGACCTGGTGCACCTGTGCGGGCTGCGGGCGGGCATTTGGAGCCCGGCCTCCGTGGAGGGGCGGGTGGGGGTGTTCGCGCCAGCGCTGCAGGTTCTGGGGTGCAGTGGGGGCGACCTGGGGAATCGCCCTGCGTCGCCGCCCTGCGTCGCGGCGCGGCTCACCCCACCCCCGGCCCGCAACTTGTCCTGCGCGGCTCGGGCCGTCGGGCGCGAGCGGGTAGGGGCGGGGTCCGGGGCGGCCAACCGGAGGGGTCCGTCTTGCGCCCTGCGTCGCCCCGGCGCCCCGCGACGGCGTGCAGGTCACTTAGGGCTCGAGGGGCCTCGCCGGGAGCGGCCATGTTGGCGTCCTCACTGAGGACGCTGGGCGGCCTGGGGGCGGCGGGGCCTGCGGGGGCGGGGTGGCGTGAGGACGCCCCAGGTGCGAGGGGTGACCCGGGCGCGCCGAGGCCGAGGCGGTGGGGGCGCGTCCTTGCCACCCTTGGGATGGCTCTGATTGCTCCGTCCAGGGACAGGAGGTGCCGGGGAAGGAGGAGTGTGTCCTGACACATTCGAGTGCAGTTCAGAGAACTTGTGCGCAGGGGAGCTTTTAAATTACTTCCTAAGTGAAAAACACCAAGAGACGGAACTGCCTTAGAGTGTGGGGTCAGATTCGAACCCAGACATTGTAGATGATAACGAGACCCAGCTAGCGGCCTGCTTGGGCAAAAACAAAGTTTTTTTCCTAACTGACGGCTGTGTCGCTTTTGGTGTGTAGTTTCCTTCTCCCTTAGTAGAATCCGGTTATCGCGGCAGGAGGTTTGTCTGCGAGACCAATACGTTCCAGGTGGGAGACTACCAATCCCTAAATGTTTCCTGTGTTTTTTTTTTTTCCTCTCTCTCACTTCCCGGACTCCAGGATTCAGAAGGAACTGGCAGATATCACTTTAGACCCTCCACCTAACTGCAGGTGAGCATCCTTTCAAATTTCTTTTAAAAAATTCTTCTTTTATCATGGGTTTTTTTCTTTATTGTTTTATAAACTTTTGCTATTGTTCTTTGGTTAATGCTTGTTTTGGTGCTAACATCGAGTAACAGCTAAAATTTATTTACCTGAGTATACTGTTTTGATGAGCCTCTGACAATCTCAGTGCTATGTTAAAGAGAAGGAATAGATTTATTTGGAGTGGACACTTTTATATACACGAAACAAAATTTCAAAGTGAATTTAAAGATGTACCTTCGCCTAATCCTGGATCTTTCATGTGTCATTAAGGATGATACTCAGGTATTTTGGCTTCGAAAATTGCTTAGCTATCTGAATCTGTTATTCACGCTCTCTACTGAGTGAGCACAGAGTTAAAGCAAACACTGGTTCCTCACAGTTTTTCTATCATATATACATTTTGTGTTGGACTTTTGGCAGACCAATCAGAAAATAATTTGTGGCTTTGCTAAAAAGGTTTTAAGTTGTAGATTTAAACTCTTCCATTAAGGTGTTTTTCCTAGAAATTGCTTTACTCAGCCTGTGTGTGTGTATTTCCATTTCAAAACAGTTGGATACTAGTTTTCAAAGGGTTGTTGATCACTGTATTTAGAATACCTGTTTTGTTATTTGCTGTTGAGTCAAGGTAGAAAACTTGATGACTTTACTAAATCAACAGTGAAGTGCGGAAAGACTTGTTATAATAGAGCCATCTATTTAAGGTTGATTAATTGTGCATTTCTATTTCTCTGATTGTTTAAAATTAAGTATAACATTTATCTTCATTCTCAGTTCTCATGATTGGCATTGGATGTGAGGTTTCAAAAGTGTGCTAAACTTTTAGGTAGGGGTAGAAGTTACTGACAAGAAAGTACTGCAGTCATAACACAGAATTTAAATCAAGCATGTGGAAATACTCAGGTTGAAAAGCTAAAGGAAATACTTTGCTTATTAACGCTGAACTTTCTAAACTATGGTTAATGGATTAAGTGGAAACTTTAATATTGCCATTTTGGTTACATATGTTGTTAATGTTGGGCAGGTGTGGGATGTTCTTTGGTAAAATTTTGTCCTGTTTAGTAAGGAAAGTCATTTCGAGTTTGAAATGGTCTTGAGCTACGGTTTATAACTAAACCACTCAGTGATTCTTGAGGATTTCTTTCCTGGGTATTAAGAATCTTTTCAGGCCCTGGCTAAAGAGGTTCAGTGGATTGAGCTCTGGTCTGAGAACTGAAAGGTCGCAGGTTTGATTCCCAGTCAGCATAAGCCTAGGTTGTGGGCCAGGTCCCCAGTCGGGGGCATGCAATCGATGTTGCTCCCCCTCTGTTTCTCCCTTTCTTCCCCTCTCTCTGAAAAATAAATACAATTTTTTTTTTAAGAATCTTTTCACATTGTTGAAAAAGTGGAGACATGAGTAAAGCTTAGGGCTGTGATACCTGTAGTGTTTTGGAATGGTTCAGATAGGAGGAAGCCTGTAGCTTCCCTTGGTTGGCTGTGTTGAATCCATGGGCATTCCTCATGCTTGGTCTGTACTCTGTAGTTACTGCTCCTGTTCGGTCTGTGTCTTCCGCGTGTGCCTGGTGAGTTCAAGCAGCTGTAGCTGATGAGAACATAAAGGAGTTTTTTAAAGCATGGTTTTAGAACTGATAACATTTATCAAAATGTTACGGCTTTCTTGCAAATAAGTGCAATCAAATTTAAAAATTGTAAATAATTTAAAGGATTTCATGGGATTAATTCCTTTTTAAAGAATCAATAAGTTCACTTTAATTTCACACCATTTTAGCTAAGTTTACGGGTGAGAAATTTGTGCTGTTGAACATGTAGAACTTTGTACCCTTGGAAAACCCTCCTAATTACCTTTTTCAAGGTGAAACCTTTAAACATTACCTGTGGTCAGGTGGCTCACCAAACTGGATGGTTATTTGGTGGCCAGTGGTGGGAAAACAAACTTCAGTATATTTTGCAAAAAATCTCTCTTCAATTTCAAAGAAAACATTAGGCATCTTTATTTTGCAAGAGAATGTGTGTTATGTTGACTCTTAAAAATAAAGACTTCTATCTTTTCTGAAGACGTTTTCCAGGAGGGCTGTTGAAGCAATATGAGTACTGTTTCTGCTTTCGGTTGGCTTGCTAGTGTTGACTTGGTGTTATCCAGTAGTCCCAGTATTCAGCTTACCTAAATGAATTTGGTTTTAGGTTTTGTTACCTTATGGGATTGAATTGTTTAATATTTAATGTACGTCATTGTTGGAGATGGAATAGATAATTTAGTGTAGGGATACTTTTTGAAGGTAGCTTCCAGTTAAAATGTATGAATTAAATGATATATTGAATATGCACTGTTCTTTTTTTTAAATAACTTTTAAAATGTTACTCAGCATGAGAACTTGATAGCTTGGTTTTTGTGAAATTAAATAAATCAACTGTAAATTATATTTTGAAAGCATTAAATAATTGGCTTTAAATTAATGTATCTTATGTATTAACCCTTTGTGGGACTGCCTTTTTTCAATCAATACTCGGGGGTGTAGTTTTAAATTTAAACATATTTCTTTATTAAAATATAGCAGTTGCTACATAGTAACCTCAAACAGTTGAGTCAGTGTGAGAATTGCTTCTCTTGAAGGTGCACTGCTGGTGTTCACTAATTTTAGAGCTTGGCAAAAATATTTGGCTTTGAAGTTACTGAACTTCAAAACTTGTGTGAAATGCAGTTGCTAAATATGTTATAATGTATGGCACATAAAGTGAAGTCTTCGGTGTTGTATATCATGTTAAGTAGATTTTAAGTGAATATTTTAAAATCGGCTTACATTGCTTTATAAATCAAATCCTTTGGTGTCTCTGAACTGTTTGGTTATGTGTATATACACAGAGAAGTCTCCCGACTCATGTACCGTGCATTCGGTTAGGCTTTCCCCCAGCGTTTTGTCTCCGTTTGTTTAGGAAAAAAATATTTTCTTAACTACTATAATGATGCCCTAAAGCATGCCATATCGTGGACGGTAAATTACGCCTTTTAGGTAGCTGGTGAACTCTGGGCCATTAGCGCCAGTTCTGCAGCTGTTATTTATAGCTTACGGCTCACACGTTGCTAAATTGACTAGTTATAGCTATCTAACTAATCTGTAGACATAAATGTCTGTAGACAGTATGTGTGCACAGAATAAATGATGTATTTTGCCCAAGTCTTTTAAACTTCAGAATTTACTTAATGGATGCATTTTTATTATGAGTGAACTACTCATATAGTGGCTTGAAACCTAAAATCTCAGGATTTTTGCAGGGGCTGCTATTTTAGGGTAAAATGTCACTTAGAAGTTATAAAATATTTCAAGCATGATAGAGAATAATAAAGATAAGTTTTCCTTATATATGACGTTATTATCCTTTTATCATTATTTTTCTGTTTCCTAAATGTGTAAACTTAAGTCAGTACTTTTAATTTTTCTGGGAAAACAACTTTATGTAATTAGAGACAATTGGTTTTACATTTTTACAGCTAAATGATACTTTTTGAAATGTGATTTAAAGGTTAATGAGGAAAAAATGCAATGCATTTGTCTAGGAAGTTAAATTTTCTCAACCTACTTTTCCTCATTTACTAAAAGGGCTGAATACCTGGCTTGCCTCCTCACAGTGTTGCAAAGTTCAGATGAGATTACTTTCCTGTAGGTGTCAGATTGGTGATATAGAATTGCCCATTTAGCTCCTTTTTTAGCTCATCTCTTTTTACTAACATTGCCTTTTATTGCTTATATTTTAATACAATTTTTAAGCCATTACACAATGAAATAAGATTGCACATTTTTGAAAAGTTGAAACGCAGAAGTTACAGAGTAAAAAGTGAAAGATCTGCCTCATGACCTCATCTGACCCTGTCCCTCGAAGAGAGGCTCCTGTTTAGCACTTTGTTGTTTGTTTGTTTTTTAATTTTACTTTATTTACTTACTTTTATAGAGAGAGGGAGAGAAACATCAATGTGTTTCTCCTCTCGTGAGCCCCCTACTGGGGACCTGGCCTACAACCCAGACATGTGCCCTGACTGGGAATTGAACCCGCAACCCTTTAGTTCGCAGGCCCATGCTCAGTCTGCTGAGCCACACCAACCAGGGCCCGTTTAGCATTGTGTTTGTTATCTTTCTGGAAGGTCTCTGTGACATTATGGTATTTTTCTGGTGTTACAGATCCTCCTGGAATTAGTGGTAATAGTACAGGGTGGGGGGAAGTGGTTTACAGTTGTTGGTATGGAAAGTACTACAATAATTAATAAATAGTAATACGAGAATAAACTCTGTGTTGCATGTGCTCATGACTAAACCACACCCCGCACTGAGGTGTCAGTTTAGGGGTCCCATGCTGCTAACTGTGGAATGAAGAGCGATCCTTCCTTTGCAACAGTGAAGGCATATACACCTTGTCTGAGTTCATCATGTCTTAGCATGCTTTATTTATTTTAATCCTCACTTGAGGGTATATTTATTGGTTTTTAAAGAGGGAGAGGTGAGGGAGGGGAGAAAAACATCGATGTGAGAGAGAAACATCAATTGGTTGCCTCCCTTAAGTACCCCAAACAGAGGATCGAAACTGCAACCTAGGTGTGTGCCCTGACCGGGGATTGAACCGGCACTGCAACCTTTGGTGTATTGGGATGATGCTCCAACCAACTGAGCCACCCAGCCAGGGCCGAGGTTATGTTATAAATGGTTGTTAGGTTACATGAGTTCTACAGAAGTCATCCTTTACAAAATCCTATGTCATACTGAAAATGTCCCTCCTTTTATGTATTTTTAATTCATCTGATGCTACTAAATACATGTAGGATATTGATGTGACTTCACTGTCTGCATGTTTAGTTTCATTCTAATTTGTATATGGAGTACTACCACTGAAGTGTGGTTGTCTTTACGTGCATAAAGACAGTGTTGAAAAATAGTGAGAACCGGGAGACTAGAGTGTCAGCACAATTAAAATAGCACCCAAACAAGGGTCAAGTGGCTGGAAATTAGATCATCACTTGGGGCCTGAATGGGTGGGAAGGAAGGAAATCTATCCAGAAGTGAATTGCTTAATAAATGAATAGAAACTCGACTGGCTGTTGTATTTACCCAAAGACTGTGTTTCTGGACTGTGAAGCTTTACTGCTCTTGTTCCTCAAAAAGCCAAACTGAATTCCTGTATGACCTGCCAGTTCTGGGTCCAGATATATACCCCAAAGGATCGAAAGGCGGGACTCAATCTGATACTTGTCAGTGTTCACAGTGACATTGTTCGTCATAGTCCGAAAGAAGAAACAGCCTACATATCTATCAGCAGATGAGTGGATAAACAAAGTGTAGAATGTACATGCAGTGGAGTATTATTCAGCCATATAAAGTAATGAAGTTCTGATACATGCTGCAACACAGATGAGCCTTGAAAATGTTATACTAACTGAAATAAGCCAGACACAAAAGGACAGATGTGAATTTACTTACATGAAATATCTAGAAGAGTCAGCCTAGAGACAGGAAGAAGGTTAGAGGTTTCCAGGAGCTGGGGGAGGGGACAACAGGGAGATATTTCTTAATGGGTGCAGAGTTTCTTTTCGGGGCGAAGAAAATTTTGGAAAAAAGTAGTGGCGATGATTGCACAGCAATTGTGAATGTAATTAATGGCACTGAATTTTACGCTTAAAAATGGTTAAAATGGCATACTTCATATTTGCCACAATAAAAATGGTTAAAAAATATTGCTGTTAAAGTGTTATCAGTATTTCGAGGGAGAGTGCTTATCGCTTAGGAGGCGACACCTCAGTTTTTAGGAATTCTTATACCGATGCTAATGTTAAATGTAGGTCACGAACCGTGAGTGTTGTTACATGTGAAAAGTCGCTGCCTTCAAGGAGTTTGTAGCCTAGTGAGGTGGTAAGAAATGCGCGCACACACTGATTTTGAACAGTACTTGGGAGATTATTGGGAAAGTAACACGCATAGCATGTGGAAGGTTCAGAGGCGTCAGAGGGTGCCTGGACCTGGGTGGGAGGGGTCCGGGCTGGCACACTCCCTGATCTGGGAAGCTCCGGGAGGAAATGAGAAGTGAGGCCAGGGGCATCTGTGGTGGGGGAACTGAGACAGGAGGGAGGAAAGGCAGAGGGGACACTCACAGGCAGCAGTGAATAAACCTGTGGCTGGAGAGTAAGAAAGTGGGAGGGGAAGAGCAAAAGATCAGACTTGTGGGTTCCTTGGTGTCAGGCTGAGGCTTTGAATTTCCTTTTATGGATACTGGAGAATTATGGAAACCCTTCTGAGCTGCGAGTGTAATCCCGTTAGAGCTGAGTACCTGGATAGAGGCAAAGCAAGGGCTGGGCAGAGCTTGGTGGGAACCGGGAGACCTGGAGATTGCTGCAATAATGCAGGTGGGAGGCCGAGGAGGCCTAGAAGGCTGTGGGGACAGGTGACAGCCATCAATGTGGGGAGGAGGAAAGCAGTGGAATCTAGAGAATTTGGCCACTGATTTAGATATGGAGCCCTTGGAAGCAGTCAGAGGTTCTTTGGGTGTTGGTGGGACATTCCATTACCAGAAGGAATAAAGCAGAAGGATGAACTGGCTCGAGGGAGACAGATTAGCTCATTCTCCGCAGGTTTAATTGTTTGCTTTGTTGACCACATACAGGTACAGTGTTTAGCATATGGCCCCTTAGTAGGCTCTCTGTAAATATTTGCAGTTTGATTATATATTTAAACTTATTAGTAATCAGTCATTTGAACTCTCAGATCTACCTGCGTACTTTTAGATTAGACAAATTAAGGCACAGGGACTGTGATTTCTGTCTTTGAGCCTGATCCTACATGTTTTTCCCCCAACTTTTTCAGTTGGAAAAATTCAAAGCTACAGAATTGAAAGAATAGTACAGGGAACATCTCTTTTTTAGCCTGATTCATCAGCTATTAGAATTTCACCAGGTTTGCCTCGTCTCTCTCTTTTTATCTTATGTATTTATTTTGTAGGGCCATTTGAAAGCAAGCTGCATCATGCTGCTTCCACGTGTTTAAATAGCACTGAACCTGAGGTGGGCCAGCTGGGCTGCTGCGGCTGGAACTGGCTTTGGGAGTCCACATCAGAAACTTGAGGGAATTGTTCTTGGGTTTGAAAGTATAAAGTTGAGAGTATGCTTTGTAGGCTGAGACCAGCAGCAAGTAGAGAAGACAAGAGTGAAACTGACCGAGTGGGATGTAGTGTTTTTTAAACACAATGTAGGGAAGGTGGTAGAATATGGAACTGAGGTCGTAAGGGGAGAGTGTATGTTCAGAAAGGCTGGTAGCTTGGAACTTCAGGGTAGTGTGACAGTTTTCTAGAGGATTGGAAGCATTTCTGGTCCTGAGCAACAAGCACTCCAGCTACTTGTATAGATGGAAAAGCAGCAGCGTCTGTCCCCAGTTTTATTTGGTTGGTTCTTTCCCAGTACACTCTAAGTTCCTTGATTGCAGAGATTGTATCTTCGCACCCTGGCAGTGTGTCCAAGAAAGAATAAATAAACAATCTATATTTGTTAAAACACCAACACAAAAACCTAATTCAGGTCTGATGGTCTAATGGAATATCTTCATTACCCTCTTCAGAAAATAATGGAAAGAGCCGGGGAAATTGCTGTCACGCTGCACAGCTGTCCATTGCTGGCAGTCTTTCTGGGTTGGCACCCAAGCAGTTTGGGCAATTTTCACCTTCCTGGAATCACAGAGCAGCCCTGGACTGGAGTGTGATGCAAAAGATGTGATCACGCTGCAGGCTAGATTGAGGAGATGCATAAAGAAAATACCAGTACCTTTGATTCGCATGTTTTGACTTTATAAGATTACTGTTGGCCAACAAGCGGGTGCGGGTTTAGGGGTGCTAAGTAAACTGGCCTTCCCAGAGACGTTTCCTGAAATCGTAAAGCTCTTCCAGATAGTCGGTTATGTTAGAGATGCTGGCACCCGCCTGAGACATCTGACACATTCCCCATCACCAGTGGAGTGAAACAGGGTTTCATAATAAGCCCATTCTTATTCAGCCCCTCATATGCAGCCGTGCTCTGAAGTGAAACAAAAGACCTAGTAACTGGTGTCAGAATGTGCTTCTAATCCTCTGGGAAACTCCCTTCTCTATAGGCTAAGAAGCTCACAGCTCCTTGCTTGAGAACCGTAATCCAGGAACTGCTGTATAGTAACGGCTCTTTTCTTGCAACATATACGTGAGTGATTACGGATTGCTTTGTGGAGTCCATGCCACGCTGCGTGGAGGATGGACCTGGAGAAGGCCAGCGCGATGTCTGCCCTGGTCAGAAAGTGGTAAAAAACAATGTTTTCATATGCAGAACATAAGTGAGAGTGGATCCTGGGTGATGCTACCTGGAACAGCGTCCTGTTCAGTCTTTTTTTTTTTTTTTTTTTAATATGTTTTATTGATTATGCTATTACAGTTGTCCCATTCCCCCCCACTTTATTCCCCTCCGCCCTGCACACCCTGCCACCCACATTCCCTCCCCTTTAGTTCGTGTCCATGGGTCATACGTACAAGTTCTTTGGCTTCTACATTCCCTATACTATTCTTAACCTCCCTGTCTATTTTCTACCTACCATATATGCTACTTATTCCCTGTACCTTTTCCCCCTCTCTCCCTCTCCCACCCCCCTGCTGATAACCCTCCATGTGATCTCCATTTCTGTGGTTCTGTTCCTGTTCTAGTTGTTTGCTTAGTTTTTGTTTTAGGTGTGGTTGTTAATAACTGTGAGTTTGCTGTCATTTTACTGTTCATATTTTTTAATTATCTTTTTCTTAAATAAATCCCTTTAACACTTCATGTAATAAAGGCTGGGTGATGATGAACTCCTTAAACTTGACTGTATCTGAGAAGCACTTTATCTGCCCTTCCATTCTAAATGAAAGTTTTGCTGGATAGAGTATTCTTGGATATAGGTCCTTGCCTTTTATGACTTGGTATACTTCTTTCCAGCCCCTTCTTACCTGCAAGGTCTCTTGAGAAATCAGCTGATAGTCTTATGGGAACTCCTTTGTAGGTAACTGTCTCCTTTTCTCTTGCTGCTTTTAAGATTCTCTCCTTATCTTTAATCTTGGCTAATGTAATTATGAGGTGCCTTGGTGTGTTCCTCCTTGGGTCCAACTTCTTTGGGACTCTCTGAGCTGCCTGGACTTCCTGGAAGTCTGTTTCCTTTGCCAGATTGGGAAAGTTCTCCTTCATTATTTGTTCCAATAAGTTTTCAATCCCTTGGTCTTCCTCTTCTCCTTCTGGCACCCCTATGATTCAGATGTTGGAACATTTAAAGATGTCCTAGAGGTTCCTAAGCCTCCTCATTTTTTTGAATTCTTGTTTCTTAATTCTTTTCTGGTTGAATGTGTCTTTCTTCCTTCTGGTCCACACTGTTGATTTGAGTCCCAGTTTCCTTCCCATCACTGTTGGTTCCCTCCCTGTACATTTTCCTTTATTTCACTTAGCATAGCCTTTACTTTTTCAGCTAATTTGTGACCATATTCAACCAATTCTGTGAGCATCCTGATTACCAGTGTTTTGAACTCTGCATCTGATAGGTTGGCTATCTCTTCATTGCTTAGCTGTATTTTTTCTGGAGCTTTGACCTGTTCTTTCATTTGGGCCATTTTTTTGGTCTCTGCGCACCTGTTACATATAAGGGATGGAGCCTTAGGTGTTCACCAGGCGGGGCAGCCCACATCACTGCTATTGTGATGCTGTATGTGGGGGACGGGTCCGAGAAGGAACAATGGTACTTGCACCGCTCTCTGCCGGCTTTCAGTCACCTCCCCCGCTACCCACAAGCAAAGTGGGCCCTTCTGGTGCTGATTCCTGCGGGGGTGGACTTGTGTACATTCTAGGACCCTGTTTGTCTCTCCAATGAGCTCTCCTGTGAGGCTGGGAGTTTCTCCTGCTGTCACCTCAACCCCCACAGGTGTTTTCAGTCGGTGGTTTGGGGCTTTATTTCCCCACGCTGGGACCCTGGGCTGTGCAGTCTGTCTCGCTCCCCAGCTTTTCCTCCCGGTTTATCTGCACACGAATGTGGGACCACCCGCTCTGCCAGCCTCCGCCCGTCTCCACCCCTCCTACTGGATGAACATGTCTTTTTGAACTCCTTGGTTGTCGGACTTCCACACAGTTCGATTTTCTGTAAGTTCCGGTTGTTTTTTGTTTTTAAATTGTTGTCCTTTTGGTTGTGCGAGGTGGCACGGTGTGTCTACCTACACCTCTGTCTTGGCCGGAAGTCTCCCTGTGCACTCTTACTTTAGTTAACACCCACTCATACTTTGATTAACGAAGTAGTCAAACCCGAACGAGGCGGAGCGAAGTGCCCGGGCAAACTGAAGGGATGGGAGCAGGGGTCTCTGGCTCTTCCATGGTGTTCAGCAGCTCTGTGTGCTATGGCGGCACGTCAGACTTGTCTGTAGTGACCTGTGTCGGCACTGAATTGTATTTTATTTATTTAAAAATTTGGTAGCTTGAACCTTTCTTTTTAATACTTAAAAAAAAAAGGTGTGGTCAGAAACGTTGAATACAGACGTAATCTTACCCAGCCATTTGAAGTTTGTTGTTTGGCAGGACTTCGCATCAGGTCCACCAGGACTTGGGTCCAGCCCTGTGAGCCCCGCCCCCATTCGTGGGTGCTCACACTCAGCGGGACGGGCACACCATCTTCACCAAAGTCGCCCCACCACCTGGGTCTGGACATCCAGTTGCCAGAAGCTGTGATGATTGCTAGCCTGGGCTGGAAGCTTCCAGGAACCCTCCCCTTATGGCTTGAATTTGCGAGCACTGCCACCCTGGTGACACCCGAAGGCTCAGACTGGAGTGTGCTGTCTACCCCAGGAGCCCCGAGCTCTGCGCGTCTGCACAGGACCTGTGATCAGCCAGGACGGTCTGAGGACGGAGATCACGCTTTTGCTCCTGGCCCCCAACCAGACGAGGCTGCCTGCTGGTTGGCCCTGCAGCCGCCCCCCACAGCTCTGCCTTCCGCGGCTCACAGAACTCCCCACCTCGTTAAATAGTAGTAATCAGTGGAGAGGGCTGTAGGGTCTGCCCGCACTGAAATGGGGATCGTTATGTGGACTACCAGGACATGGGTGTTTGTTACCCATTTAAATTGGTAGATGGAAAATTGATGTGCGATGAATCTTCTGAGTTCAGTAGAAAAAGATTGGAAGCACATTTTTAAATAGCAGTAGATAGAACTCCACTTGGAGTGACCTTATTTAGAGAAAAGTTTTAGATACGGTACGGCTCCGAAAGTCAGGGTTATAATCAGAAAGCAGTGTTGCACCAGGAGTGAATCAGGTCATATTTATTTAAAATAGTAGTGTGTCTGCTGTGTGCTAGGCATTGCTGCATGGTGACTACAACAGAACTTTGGCTTATGGAACTTAAATTTTTTTTTAAAGATTCTATTTATTAATTTTTTTAGAGAGGGGAAGGGATGGAGAAAGAGAAGGAAGGAAACATCAATGCGTCGCTGCCTCTCACTCTTCTCATACTGGGGACCTGGCCCACAACCCAGGCATGTGCCCTGACTGGGAATTGAACCAGCGACACCTGGGTTCGCGGGCTGGCACTCAATCCACTGAGCCACACCAGCCAGGGCTGGAACTTAAATTTAAGTTGGCAGTGTAGACAGCAGCCAAGTAAAAAGGACTTGTAACTACCAGTGTGTTGGCTAGGAGGAGAGAAGTTAACACTGCAGTGATAGGAGTAATTGGGGAGGGAGTTGCTACTTAGAGAATGCTTGTAAAGATAATTAGGCAAGGACCTGAGAGATGAGGAGAAAGGAGAACTTTGTGAAGAGGACAGGAAGAACATTCCAGACAGACGGATAGAGGGAGCCCCGTGATGTGGGGTCCAGTAACGATTTCAAAGTCTTTCCCCTCCCTCCGTGTGTGTGGAATATAGCTGGGAGGAAGGCACGGCTGAAGAAGGGGGACTGGAAGGAGGGGATTGCTCTGTTCCAGGTAGTGGGGGATGGTAGCTGGGAGTGAGGTGGTGGCAGTGGCGAGGAGGTTAGAACACTGGAGTGTTAGGGACTGCGTGCGGGAGATGAGAGGAGGGACCCGGAATAGCCCTGAGTTTCTGTGGTTTCAGCAGTTAGGTAGATGAAGGTGACATCTTGCTGATAGGGAGAAGACTGCAATGGGGCCTGTGTGTGCACATGCGTGCATGTGTGTGTGTTGGGATGAGAACAGCATAGAGAATGAGTACATGTTGGTTATATTCCCTGGCCGGCATGGCTCACTTGGTTGGAGCATTGTCCCGTACACCAGAAGGTTGCAGGTTTGATTCCCGGTCAGGACACATACCTAGGTTGCGGGTTTGATCCCCAGCCAGTGTGTGTACAGGAGGCAGCCAATTGATGTTACTCTCTCATGTTGATATTTCTTGCTCTGTGCCCCTGCCATGCCCTCTGTCTTCAACAACAACAAAAAAGTGGTTGGTTCTTTTTGGATATGTTAGGTTTGAGACAGATGCTAATAAGACATCCAGATGAAGGCGTCACACAGAAGTCAGATATAGGTGGTTGGAGCTCAGAGGACTGTTTTGACCTTAGGCTAAATATAAGCTTGAGATACATACACATTAGGGAGACATCAATTTATAGAGACTTTCGAATGTCTGGGAATGCCTCTGACTCACCTGGAGAGCAGAGGTGTAGTGAGAAGGGGGTCCAGGATGGAGACTTGGACATCTAGCATTTAGAGGTTGTGTAGGCTGAGGGAGACACCAGCAAGGGAGACTGAGGGAAGGGAAATCAAGAGAGCAGGTGTCAGAAGGCAGTGGGTGCAGTGTGTGGAGTTGAGTGATCATCAGGTCTGAAATAATGCTGTGAGGTTATGTTAGAGATGCTGGCATCCGCCTGAGACATGTGACACATTCTGAAAGATGTGTCAGTAAAAAGGTGAAGACCAGTAAGTACCCATTGCGTTTTACAGCTTCTGATTTGTTGACCGGTGTAGAGGAGATGATGCACAAGAGGGGATGATTGTCAAGAAGGTAAAGGTGCTTGTGTTACCCTTCTCTGCTGGAAGATTCCATTGTGTTTGTCCAAAGTAGGGGGTTAATAGTATTTAATTTTTATAGAGCAGAATTTCTCGTGTATATAATTTTTTATATAAAGTCTTGTGTATATAATTTACCTTGGGGGAGGGTTTATCATTTTTTAATGGACTCTCAGTGGGGTTTTTTTTGTTTTTGTTTTTTTTTAAATGGTTTCCTCTCTTCTCCCTGCACCAGAAAAAGTTAACTTCTGCTTTATCAGATTCAAGCCTTTGATGATCTTATGGCTAACATTGTAGTGTGGGTACCCTAAGTAAATAGTGCAGATTCATGTATTACATCTTTTTTTATTTAAGATTTCATTTATTTATTTTTAGAGAGAGGGGAAGGGAAAGAGAGAGGTAGAGAAACACCAATCTGTGGTTACTTTTTGCACGCCCCCTACCGGGGACCTGGCCCGCAACCCAGGCATGTGCCCTGACTGGGAATCAGACTGGCGACTCTTTGGTTCTCAGGCCCATGCTCAATCCACTGAACCACTCCAGCCAGGGCTTATATATTACATCTTGATGAATCCCTTTTGCAGGGATTAGTTTAAAAATACTAGGGTGTGGGTAAATTGGACAGTCAGTAAATTGCTGCTGCCATCCTTAAAATTCTTTTTTAAAAAAAGATTTTTATTTATTTATTTTTAGAGGGAAGGGAGGGAGAAAGAGAAAGATCGATGTGTGAGAGGAACGTCGATGGGTTGCCTCTCGCACGTCCCAAACCAGGGACCTGGCCGGCGACCCAGGCACATGCCCTGACTGGAATTCGAACCGTGGCACCCTTTCGGTTTGCAGAACGACGCCCAGCTCATTGAGCCACACCAGCCAGGGCAAAATTCTTTTCCGTGCTTTGCTTTGCATTGACCTTTTGTACTTTGTTCACACTCGTGAATACACTAGGGTGAGTGGGTACCTGTGTTTACTTTTAACACAACTTAAGTTTATCAAACTCAATTTTTTCATCCTTTCAAGATTGGCAGTTATGTTAATACCTCACATCAGATGTATCTGGAACTCCTAAAACATCAAACAAGTATCATCTTTCCAATCCAATGATCGTGTTCTTCAATTTGTTTCAGATTATCCCAGGTACTTTGGTCCTGCTTAATTTGACAGTTCAAGTTGTCTCTTTTTCTGAGATTGATCTTGTTAAGACACAGACTTATAAATTCCAGTAAGCTGGGGGCAATAAGATACTCAGAATTATTGCTGAATGTGTTTAACAGTTTCGTATGAGGAAATGTCCCACTGTACGAATGTTTATCTTGGCACTTCCCATCAGAGCACTGTGTGTACACAGCAGCGAGTGTGTGAAAATTCAGGTGCCAGGCTCCCGTTCACATTCGGAGAGTAGGGGCTTTGGGTGTCAGTGATGTAGCTGGCGTCTTTTTATTCACGTCACAAAAGTTATCAGTTAAGGCACTACGTTTTTAGTCTCAAAAACATGGTATACTGACATTAACTTTCTTTAAAAGTGGCTTCTTGGGTTATGATTGATATTTTTGACATTTTCAAACAACTAGAAGTGATCTTCCAGTATGCCTTTACAGTAAACAAATATTTGGAGGAGAAATTATTCATGGGATCTCTTATTCAAATAACTTTGTCAGATTTCTAAATTAAAATTGATGACATAGAGAAGTCATTTTTGTATGACGTGAAGTTTCAGACTTGAATCCTCATGCTGGAGGCGCTGGGCGAGATGGAGGCAAGTGTCCCTTGGACAAGTGAGTGACTCAGACTGGTAAAGGGGCAGCAGAGTTCTGGAAGCGTTGAGGGGAGAATGAAGACATTTTTGGGGTTGGGGAGACATTGTAGTTCAGAGAGTATTAGCTGGCATCACAAAAGCGTTAGGCGCTGCCAGAGGGGGAACCACGTGATAGCGTGTGAAGCGCAAATGTTTGGCTGCGTAGGAACTTTGCTTCCCAAACAACTTAAATTTCCCCTGCCGCGACTCATGACGCCTCCTCTGTGGGCGTACATCTCAGTTTCTAAAAGCAATTTATTGGAATTGGCTTTATAAAATTTCATTTCTTAGCAGACTTTGCTGGAACACATTTATCCTAAAGACAAGGAAATCATTGAACTGGTGTACATCAAAGATTCTAAAAGAAAACATTTGTTTTATAATACGTACCCGGGAGGATTTTTTATAAACTTGATGGAT
The DNA here is from genome assembly GCA_004026765.1 of Micronycteris hirsuta. Taxonomy (NCBI): domain Eukaryota; kingdom Metazoa; phylum Chordata; class Mammalia; order Chiroptera; family Phyllostomidae; genus Micronycteris; species Micronycteris hirsuta. Next base: position 16,006 of record PVJI01009391.1, on the reverse strand, counting down.
AAGTTCCCTCTAACCTAAGTAAATATTTTAAAACAAATGTATGTTAAATGATGGTAGCGATGTGGGAGCGGAGGCCCAGGTTCGTCAGCTAGCAGGGCCGCCGCTGCTTCGGGCTGCGTCCTTTTCCTGACTCGCTCTCTGGGAAAGGCCTCAGAGGGCACAGCTTCCTCCTTCCGCCAGACTGGCAGCCTCCCAGAAGTGTTTCTTCTTTGTAGCTTAGTATCCTGAGATGTTTTCGCATTTGAAGTGTGTTTACTACGTAGTAAATGTTGTCCAGTGGTAGTCCGGAAGTAAATTGGTATGTATCGAGGACACAATTCTTGTTAGAACTGAAATTTGAAATTGGTTTCCATTCTGTCTGGCCACACTACTGGATTCTGTGTAGATCCAGAGATTTCTATTGCATTTTACTATAACTTTTTATATTATGTACGGGGCCCAGCAGAAGTAACGCCTGCTTGGGTGTAGTTGGTAGGGTCATAATATGGGTGTAACAATGTATAGTTTTAATTCGAACATTTTGCCTAAAATGTCATATGGTGTGCTTGAGTGTGATATTGTTATGTTACAGAAGTACATGCTTATGATTTTGTAATGAAAGATTGTCATAAAAAAGGGCTGTTACTTGTGCTGGACCCTGTGTATGGGGAGGAAGTTCTGTATTTTTAGTACCTGTAAGTTGAAACACATGATTGTGAAAAAAGGTGAAAAGCTATTAAGATCTTGGAGCCCAGGTTAATTTTTAGGAGGGAAATTTGTAGCTAGGAAGGGCTGGATGCTCGCTTCTTTGTCTTTGGGTCCTATTCCTTTTGAGGTGTATATCGATAAATTAACTTTTATTGGTTGTCTCCGTTCTGTCGCCAGATGACTGGTGCTTTGTCTCTTCTCCCAGAGCTGCTCTCGAAACCTTTCTGCACTTAGGCCAACTCTCACTTAAACCCTGAGATCTAAACTTCCCCACCTCGTAGCCCCTCCAGAGCAGTCATCTCCGTTCTCAAGCTTCTCTGACGTCCGACGAGCCCCTCATGTGGTGCGAGGTTTGAGGAGGTAGCATTTCCTGATTGTCATTTGACCTGGAGGTGCATGAAAAGAAATGCTCTCTTGTTGTTGAATGGACTAATAAAGTCAAAGCTCATTTCTTTCTCCCACCCTGGTGTGCTGTGCTCCCTCCCCTTTCTGTTTCTTAGTGGGGGAGAAAAGTTTAGCCAGTTGGGTGAAGTTTTCTCAGAAATTTCTTCTGGACATGCTCACTAGAGAATTTCTAGATGAGGTACAATTGCGTGTACCCAGACTATGTATGAGTTATGGGCCTAATCTGCGAAGGTTTACCAAGCCCAGGAGCTTAGTAATTATGCTCCTTGAATGAGTTTTAAAATATGTAACATACTGAACATGCACTATTTGCATCATGAGGATTGTCTGTACTAATAACAGATTTTTGTTCCAGTTAAATCCTATTACTAGTTTTGCAAGTGCCTTGAGGCCTGGCAGGGTTATCAGTGACTCAGCTGGGGTGGGCGGGGCAGTCTCCTACCTGTGGCACCTGTGCTCTCTGCCTGTTTCCTGGGGAGCCGGGCTGAGCAATCCAAATCACTGACAGCACTGCCAGTACTTTGGCCTGTGCCTGCCCTGGTTTATTCCACTGTGTGGCCCTTTGACTTAAGGTATAGCTATAACCAGCGGCTCCTCACCATATTCACTTGCTCATTCTGACATTTACGGGGCATTTCCTGTTGTGCCAGGTACTAGAGATCGTGAAGAAGATGATGATGTCCCTGTGCTCATGGAGCTTACGTTCTTATGCGGGGAGGGACAGTTTCAAAAAAGTACAAAAGTAATTTCAGAAAGCAGTACAAAGAAATTAAAATAGGGAAGTGGCCTAGCGAGCAAGTGACGGGGCAGGTTGGGGCATTGGTAGGTGCCATTCTGGGAGGTGGCCCCGAATGGTGGCAAGGACCCTGCTATGAGCAGGGCGTTTCAGGTGACCGGACACTGTGCACATGGAGAGCGGTGGCAGCTGAGGTGGGCAGAAGCCGTAGATTGTCAGTTTCAGTAGCAAGCCATTGGAGGGAGAGCTTTAAGCAGAAGAGTGGTACACCACCACGGTTGGCCTATGCTTGAAGAATACCTCCCGTAAAGTTGCTAATTTATAAAAAATAAAGATTACAGAAAGTCTTTAGACTTTTTTTTTCTTTAAAGAATCACTGACATTTCTTTATATAACATTTCTGTTATGTATCTGGATATATCTATATCATTATACCTACTATATCTAGATACCTATGTCTATTATATGTAGAAATGTTGAAAAATCATAGACATGCCACCCAGACTTCCTGTGAAGGGAAGTTTGTAGGTTAAAGTAGGAATGCTTTGTAATGCCTCCGGAACATTTGAAGAAAAACCGGATTTCTTAGTTGTCTTTGTAGTCTGCTTCAGGACTGTTCACCTGCAGTGAAGGTGGCCTGCGACTGCCGGGATGGAAGGAAGCAGCAAGTGTTTTTGGTCTCTGCCTTTTCCCCGCAGGAGCAGTGAGGGGGAGCTCAGGGGAACACTCAGGGACCCTCAGGGGTCTGGAAGGCAGGTTACCAGTCTCCTCCCAGTCCCCACTGGGACCCCCGTGAGAGTTAGAAGGTTTATCTATACAGTGTAAAGCCCCAAGTCCATGGGATGTGAATATGTAGAGAGGGTGCTTTCCTGTTTCCTTGATTTGGTGGATTCTTCAGTGGAGTAATGCGCCATGATTTTTAATTTGGATAGCTGAAATATTTGGACTGAAGGGAACATGTAAGCCAAACAGCACATTGGAGTAGTGATATAATCATTCTTAGGTGTGTATTTAAAACTCCAGTCACTAAAATTCTTTTGTTTCTTATGCTATAAAAATGACATAAAATGAGATGTAATTTCACCGTATCTTAACCCACTACAGCAGGTTTGGGGGTTGCATTTCTTACAGAAGGGAAATTTTTCTTACTGAAGGAATGTTTTCCCCCTCTGAGCTGATAATAAACAGTTTAGAAAGGGGCTGTTACTCATTATAGAAAATAATTACACGTGTTATTCAAACTTCTTCAGGGGACAAAATTTCAGTGCAGATGTAACATGGTGATTTGCTCAGAAGGAAACACCACCAGTAATACAGAACAATCCACATATAAAACTTTAAGGCAACTTACATTTGCCTTTGGAATGAATTTTAGTAATTATATGGTAAAATGATGTGTGTCCAATGGTCTGTGTATTTACATTATCAAAAATAATGAAGCAGCAGTCAGAAGCAACGACTTAAGATACTCTGGACTACTATCTAGTGTAGCTAAGTTGCTTGCCTAGGCCTGGCTCCTAATGGCGAGACTGTCGACGACACTTTGTACGTATCTCTCTGCAACACTTACCACACTCGGTTACGGTATTCGTCACTCCAGCAAACCGAGTCCTTTGAATTCTGATTGTTTTATTCTTGTTCTTGTGCCTAACACCAAGAGATGCCTGGAAACTGAAGTATCACTGAGACAAAGGAGAGGGTTTGACTAGAAGTAGTTGTGTGTGTGTTCCATGCATTCTTTAGAATTTAATATAAGTCGCTGAGAAGTTACTGTCAGGTTGAAGTGATTAAGCCACAAATAAAGTCAGTTTTAATCTTTAGTTGGAAAAACAAAACAGAGCAGTTTATTATTTTATATAAACTCATCTTTAAGGTTTTCAGTATGTATAGGTTTAATCTTAAGAAAATATGCAGTATGCCAAGTCTAGAAATTTAGATCACTTCTACAGTACAAGAAAATGGGGTCAATGTGGGATGAGTATTTGGGTGTTTCCCAATGCTGGTCGAAGCGTTTGCTGGTACAGGCATTGGAGTTGCTGCATGATAGATAGATGTAAGTTACCTTTGCAATAAAATATTAGAGTAACAGCCACCATCAGGAAAAAGAGGACTTAAAATTGTATTTGACTAAAATTACAGACTTCCAGCCAAGATGGAGGGGTAGGTAGACACACTGTGCCTCCTCACACAACCAAAATAGGAAAAACAAGAATTTAAAAAACAAAAACAACCAGACTGACAGAAAATCGAACTGAGTGGAAGTCCGACAACCAAGGAGTTAAGAAGACACGTTCATCCAGACCAGTAAGCGGGGCGGAGCCGGGAGGAGAGTGCACAGCAAGATGGCAGTTTGCGGAGCGGTACCAGCAACGCTGCAACTGCCCGGAGAGACCCACGGTGGGTGTGCCTGGCCAAAACATGGCCAGTGCACTCAGCGAAACCCGTGGCTGGCCCACCCGGACCCAGCGGGGCCAAGACTGGTGGACCAGGCGGTTCCTCATTCCTGCGCAGATAAACCAGGAGAAAAAGCTGGGGAGCGGAGCAGACTGTGCAACCCACCATCGCGGGGAAATAAAGCCCCAAACCGCCGATTGAAAACACCTGTGGGGGTTGAGGCGGCAGCGGGAGGAATTCCTGGCCTCACAGGAGAGTTCATTGGAGAGACCCACAGGGACTTGGAACTACACAAGCCCACTCACCCCGGAGCCAGCACAGAAGGGCCCAACTTGCTTCTGGGTAGTGGGCAAAGTGCAAAGAGTGGAGCAAGTGCCATCGTTCGCTCAGGCCCCGCCCCCACAGGCAGCATCACAACACAGCAACATGGGTTACCCCACCCTGGTGAACACCTAAGGCTCTGCCTCTTAAAGTAACAGGGCGCTGAGGAAAAAAAATGGGCCAAACGAAAGAACAGATCAAAGCTCCAGAAAAAATACAACTAAGTGATGAAGAGATGGCCAACTTATCAGATGCACAGTTCAAAACCCTGGTAATCAGGAAGCTCACAGGATTGGCTGAAATTTGGTTGCAATTAGACGAACAAATGAAGGAGACGCTAAAGGAAATGAGGGAAATGTGCAGGGAACCAATAGGGATGAGAAGGAAACTGGGACTCAAATCAACGGAGTGGACCAGCAGAAAGAAAAAAACATCCAAACAGAAAAGAATGAAGAAACAAGAATTCAAAAAAATGAGGAGAGGCTTAGGAACCTCCAGGACATCTTTAAACATCCCAACATCCAAGTCATAGGGATGCCAGAAGGAGAAGAGGAAGACCAAGGGATTGAAAACTTACTTGAACAAATAATGGAGAACTTGCCCAAGCCGGTGAAGGAAACAGACTTCCAGGAAGTCCAGGAAGCTCAGAGAGTCCCAAAGAAGTTGGACCCAAAGAGGGACACACCAAGGCACATCATAATGACATTACCCAAGATTAAAAATAAGGAGAGAATCTTAGAAGCAGCAAGAGAAAAAGAGACAGTTATCTACAAAGGAATTCCCATAAGACTGTCAGCTGATTTCTCAAAAGAGACCTTGCAGGCAAGAAGGGACTGGAGAGAAGTATTCCAGGTCATGAAAGGCAAGGACCTACATCCAAGAATACTCTATCCAGCAAAACTTTCATTTAGAATGGAAGGGCAGATAAAATGCTTCTCAGATAAAGTCAAGTTCAAGGAGTTCATCATCACCCAGCCTTTATTATATGAAATGTTAAAGGGATATATTTAAGGTATGGAGGGATATCCACAGGGGAGTCGGAGGGGGAGAGAAGAGGAAAAAGTACAGCGAATAAGTAGCATAAGCGGTAGGTAGAAAACAGACGGGAGGTTAAGAATAGTATAGGGAATGTAGAAGCCAAATAACTTATGTGTATGACCCTTGGACAAAAACTAAAGGGTGGTGAATGGGGGGGTGTGGGGTGGAGGGGAAAATGGGACAACTGTAGTAGCATCATCAATAAAATATATTAAAAAAAATAAAATTACCAACTGACCATTGATGTCTCTGTGTACACAGCACTGAATCTAGGTTGTGTGGAGGTACAAAAGTGTAATAGATGTTCTCAACATCAAACGAACACCAAACACCTAGTGAACAAGACACTGTGTATGAGATTCACTGTGATCTAAGATATAAATTTGTTTATAATGTTTAATCATAATTCCTTTTTATCTAAACTTTATGTCATGGAGAGCAGTGATTTCCAACCCTGTCCCTGTCCCAGCACACCTGAGGGAGAGAGAAAAACTCACCTGTAACTGGGGGAAGAGAGATTAGCAAATTTGCCTGGGATGGGGGATAAAAGTCCTCCAGCGCTTGTGGCTAGTTTTAAATATGTGGGTATCTATATATTTATAAATATATTTATATTTTTAACAAGTATATCTGTTTATATATTATCTATATACTTATATTTATAAATGTATAGGTATCGATAAATATATAGTAGTAACCTGAGGGGTGGTCTCTCCCTCTCTTCTCAAGGTTAAGAAAGGGAAAAAAGTGCTGAGATCGGAGTGTTTACAGATTTAGGGAGTAGAGGTAGAGACCTTTGAAAGATCCGAGCTGAGCTAATGAGAGAAGGTAAAGGAAAAAGAACTGAGAACGGGAAGGGGCTAGAAGAGATTACATTTTCTGAGGTTAGAAATGGGGTCTCGTTTTTCCCCATGGGCTCCATTTGCTACTTGGTACAAGTAAGAAACATTTGGAAGAGAATCAGAAGAAAGAAAAGGAGAAACCTGTCCTGCAGACAGTCTGAGAGCACTGGCATGGATGGTCAGCTCTGCCGGGTCTGGGTTTCTGGGAAGAGCAGCCCCCACGGCTCGCTGCTGTTCCAGATTGCTGTAGAGCAGTCCTGGCTTTGTAAGTATGGACGAGCTACGTATGTGTTTCTCTTCTGCCTCCTCTCCAGTGAGCTACACAGCTGGAATTTTGGCTCTAGAATAATTTAAAAGGTACTTTGCCAAGAAAATGTATTGGGAAAACCCATTTTTAAAAACTCCTTCCTGGCCCTTTACAAGCCCTATGGCCATGCACTGGTAATGCCGCTCCGGTCAGCAGTGAGCCGCATTTATAATGGTGGACCCATAAGATCAGAATGGAGCCGAGGAACTCCTATTGCCTGGTGACAGTGTAGCCATCGTGATGTCACAGTGCGATAAATTATATTTTTGTGGTGATGCTGGTGTAAACAAACCTACCACACTGCCAGTCGTATAAAAATGTAGCACATAAAATTATATACAGTATATAATACTGGGTAATAAATGACTATACTACCGGTTTATGTATTTAGTTTTTATTATTTAGCATGTACTTTTTCTACTTATAAAAAAAGTCTGCTGTAAAAGAATATGCTGTGTTTACCGTGTTTCATGCTATGCAGGCCTTGTAGCCTAGGGGCAGTGGCTGCAGTGAGCAGCCTGGGTGGGCGGGCAGCCACCCAGGTTTGTGTAGGTGCGTTCTGCGGTGTTCACACAATGACAGAGTCACCTAACAGCGCATTTCCCAGAACTTATCCCTGTGGTTAAGCTGCACATGACTATTGTTAAATGCAGGTGCTTGATCTCCGGGTCGTGCTTAGTCCTAGTTCAGTGAGCCTTTCAGGATGGTGTTCCAACGTGTCCTAGACCTTCACATGATCTCTCCTAATGTCCCCTGGGCAGGACCATCAGTGGGCATAGAGAGGACCAGTCATTGCGTATTTATTATAAATGGATTCAGGATTCACAAGTGTCAGTAGCCTTCCTGTCCCATCCCCATTGCACACAAAAATCACAAATAATGAAGACTCGTAAGGTTTATACCAGAGTAATTTCTTTTGACAAACTGAAATCATCTGTGGAATGTAAAAGCTTGTAAAAATCTTTAGGTTTAGAAAACCAGCAGAACAGAAGGGAGAGCAGTGTGACTGAATAGTGGAGCAGAGGCGGGTTTGGGTTGTGTGGAGGCGCCTCGTGGGAGGACAGTCACTGCTTTTTCTCTGTGCCTTACCTCATTACCCTTCTCCATTCACCTCGGTGTGGACCCTGTCCCTGCCTTAGCATGCCCTTGCCGGTTGCGCTGTCTGTGTCACTCACAAGGGAATGTGTGGCTCCAGATGACTAGTCACAGTTGGAGCATCAGCAAATCACAGCATTAGATTCCCCACAGAGGGCTTGGTAATGGAACAATGAAAGCAGTAATAGCTAACTCCTGTTAGGCAGTTACCGTGGGTCAAGTTTTGTTCTAAAGGCTTTAAATGTAGCAAGTGATTTAAAATTTAAACCATCCCTGTTGTGGGTCCTGTTATCCTTGTTTTACAGATGGTGGAATCAAGGCCTAAGTTACATAGAGTTAGTAAGTGGAGGAGCCAGGTGAGGGACCCAGTCAGTCTGGCTCCAGGGCCTGTGTTCTCGCGCCTCCACTCACTGTCCGGGGAGTTCAGTCTGATAACGCTTTTGTTACTAGTTAAGAGTCTTTATGTTGCAAGTAACGACATTCTAGCTCATTGAAGTAGAAAGATGAGATGATTACACGGATATGCGAGTATGTGACTCATAACTCAAGAACCGAAATGTCCTGGGTACCAGAAACAACAGAAGCCAGGGATTCTTTCCATCTCTCCTCTCTGCATCCCTCTGCAGGTGTGCTGTATTTTTTCTCACATTGCAGGCTGTTGCCGGCTGCCCACAACTTGCCTGGAGGAACATGACCACAGATAGTCAGAGAAACTGACTTTTTTTTTTTTTTTTGACCAAACGTCAGGGTAAGGGGCCAGTTAGTGCAGCTTGATCGACCTCTGAACCAGCTAATTTGGTAGGTAAGGAGAACAGGTCCAGGTGACACTAACGTTGACTAATTTAACGAAATGAAAACTGGTTTCTAAAGGAAGAAACCTTACAATGATAGCTTCTGAGGAACTGGCTGTTTGAGTTTCTTTGGTCCTTTAAGCTCTGTGAGAATAGGGACCGTGCAGCCACCCAGCACAGTGCTTGCAACGCAGTGACTGCTCCGATGTTTACTGGATGCATGAAGGAATATGAATGATTTTCCTGAATAAGGAACACTTATGAAAATAGAACAGTACAGGAGTTTTTGGTAAGGGAGAAGGGACTGTATTTGTCCTGGGGTTTGGACAGCTATAAAGGAAAAAAAAGTAAAATACTGACCTTTCCTTTAACTGTGTAGCTCCACATCTCTTTCTGTCTCTTTTCCTCCAAATCTCTGTTTGTCTCACAACACTTCCTTTTACTCTCTGTAATTCCTCTCTCAGTAGAGTGTAAAGTGGCGAAATATTTTTTGTTTTTATAAATTTTATTTATTTTTTAGAGAGGGGAAGGGGGGAGAGAAATATCAATGTGTGGTTGCTTTCCGTGTGCCCCCTGTTGGGGACCTGGTCCGCAACCTGGGCATGTGCCCTAGACTGGGAATCGAACCCGCAACCCTTTGATTGACAGGCCAGTGCTCAGTCCACTGAGCCACACCAGCTGGGGCCTGAGACACTTATTTTTAATGTATTATTTAAATATAATTTTTGTGCTGCTTGTTTTAACCTAAAATGAGTATTGTGTAGTATGTTATATGTTTCTTTCAAAAGTTAACTGTTTAATAGTCATATATTAAAAAGTAAGAATTAATAGACTATTCCATAGGGGAAAACTTATTTCCCAGACACCTTTGGAATACCTTCATTAATGAATTTAATTTGGTTTATTATTTTAGATAAATGGTTTTCCCTCGTTTTTAGAGTGTTACTACAGAGCTAGGTTGGAAGATACAAATAAACAGTGAATCAGAAAGCCACATGAGGTCTGGAAGCCATCCGGAGGCAGCTGTCAAACAAAATATTAAATCTGAGGCCCTGGAGAAGGATGTTGGGAAGCAGTGGCAACGGTAGCGAGGCTGGGGGGGCGGGGGCGGGCAGTAAATAAAATAGGCACAACTGTGAAGAGGCTGATTTAAGATGCCAAAAGTTTTATGTGAAAAAAACTTTTAAACGAGATTTTTTAAATTTATTTATTTTTAGAGAGGAAGAGAGAGAGTGAACCATCAATGTGTGGTTGCCTGTCATGCGCCCCAGGCATGTACCCTCACTGGGAATCGAACTGGCGACCCTTTGGTTCGCAGGCTGGCACTCAATCCACCGAGCCACACCAGCCGGGGCTATATAAAAAAACACTTCTGATAGATGACTTAACTAGGTTAGTTCTTCATCCATGTGCAGACATTTTTTAAAACTTTTTTGTTTTTAAGGTTTATTTATTTTTTAGAGAAAAGGGAAGGGAGGGAGAAAGAGGGAGAGAAACATCAATGTGTGACATACTCCCATTTGGGGACCTAGCCTTCAACCCAGGCATGTGCCCTGTCTGGGAATCGAACCAGTGATCTTTTGGTTTGCAGACCAGCGCTCAACCCACTGAGCCACTAGCCAGGATGTAGACATTTTTTGAAATGTCTTTGGGCAGGGCCTGCCCGTGTATGAGCCCCTTACAATTTCATTATTCTGTAGTCCTGTGGTGATCTTTGCTCCAATAAAAGTTTGATTTTGAGTCTCACAAATGTAAGACTCAACTCTGCTTCTTACAGGTTTTGTAATCTTGCGCAGATCACTTAACCTTTGGCAATTTAACCCCTATCAAATTCTCCTTCAGGGAACAAGTATTTGTCACCGTTTAGGGTGATTTTTCTAAAACATGTCAAATTGTTTTACTTTCTTAATATCTTTCCTGTCCACTTCAGGAACCTCTGCAGCTATAATGAGAGAATTAACTTCAGGGAACATTTCTTTAAATATGATAGTATCTGGACATTCACTAAATATAATGCCCATAGGTTTTTAGTTGTGGGTCTGTATGTCTTTACCTAATATGTAATCAGAAAAGCAGACCAGGGACAGTATCTGATTCTTTTTTTTTTTTTTTTTAAGATTTTATTTTTATTTATTTTTAGAGAGAGGGGAGGGGAGGGAGACAGAGAGGGAGAGAAACAGCAATGTATGGTTGCCTCTCACATGGCCCTCACGGGGACCCGGCCCGCAACCCAGGCATGTGCCCTGACTGGGAATTGAACTGGGACCTTCTGGTTCCCAGGCCGCGCTCAATCCACTGAGCCACACCAGCCAAGGCAGTATCTAATTCTTTTCTAACTTTGTAATAATGTATGAGGAGAACATGTGCCCAAACCTCAGTTTTGGGGGTTACTGTGGACAGGTGTACTTAAAGTTGGCTCTGGGTTTCCCAAAGCCTTTGACTTGGACCCAATATCTTAGAAGCTTTAAAGGAGATACACAGTCCCTTTTCCTGTCCCTTAAGTTATGGAATGTCTTTTTAAAATTAAAGTGAAATTATGTTGAATTTTAAGACTGTGGTATTCCCTATAATTCTTGCAAATCAGTATAAGCAATCACTGCTCCAATTGATACTTAAAATTTAGTAGATAAAGATACTAGACTAATTTTATGTTTTAACATTTTTAGGTTTTACATATTGAGTTAATCACTTACTTGAAATCATTATCTTCAGGGGGAGGCTCAGGCGTTAAAACAAAATGGAAAGACCAGGGGTAAGAACCAAGGAAGTCATGCATATTTTGCATCTAACATATTGCACACCTGGTCTTGATTTATGTTTTTATGACCATCATAAACTCATAAAGTAAAATAAAAAGATAGTCATTCAATTTTAGAAATGTTTTCATTTTTCAGACTTAGAGATGGAAAATCTTAGGGTAAAGATTAGAGTGAGTATAGCTTTATCAGTTCATAAATCATTGCTTGAAGAACCCTGGTAAATTGAGACTGAATTCAATTTCAGTGTGGTGTTCTGTGTATAATCTACAGAAATAATTCTCAAAATAAAAGGTTAGTTTCAGCATGTAATAGCCTTTATAGTTAAAGGCATTAGGAAAAGGGGGGAAAGGTTCAGCACCCGTTCTTCGAGTTTCAAGCTATTTCTAATAACTTTTTCAGCTACTGCTTTTATAATCTGGTTTGTAGCACAGATAAGATACATATTTCAGAAAAAAATGATGAGCTTTTACCACTGATGTTAAGGTTACTTTTTATCTTACATGGGCGTTTGGAAACAAAGGCTTTTTAGGATATAGGTGAAATACATTGAAACAGCAAGAACTAAGCATTTTAGAGTCTTGCGAATGTCTTTACAGCACGGTTTTTGTAATTAAAGTTAATGGGAATATCTGTAATCCACCTAGAAATTAGCCATCCCTTCATGGGATGTAGGAAACAACTGATTCAGGGTGCCACAGAAAAAAGTACTTTCTCATTTCACTTATGGTCGGTCGCATGTTTTAATCTATTATGCATTCTTTTTTTTTTTTGTTAAAGATTTATTTATTTTTAGAAAGAGGGGAAGGGAGGGAGAGAAACAACTCGCAGGCCCCCAACATGCACATGCCCTGACTGGGAATCGAACCAGCGATCCTTCAGTTTGCAGGCCTGCGCTCAGTCCGTTGAGCCACACCAGTCAGGGCGCATTCCATCGTTAAACATCAGCTATCTTCTACATATTGGTACTGTATTGGGGGTATGCATGTAAACAAGAAATCTAGGTCCAGTCTCCCGTCAGAGCTCTGCGTCTGGGGGAACAAGGGATTTTACGCAAAAAACAAAAGGGCTCTAAATGTTACTCCGAAAACTGCAAGGCCCTTCCTCCTGCTGGTCGAGGCAACTCTTTTGTTCTTTCCCCAACAGAGTGATACAGGCTTTTCTTGGAAACGTTAGAGCTGAAAGGGAACTTAAATCTAGTTCAGTTCCTATTCCTCACTTTGCAAATGAGAGCGCTCAGCTGGAGCGAGGTGATGTGACTTTTCCTGAAATGGCCCAGCTGAGGACTGCTGTGGTGGGGGACGCAACCCCAGTCTTCTGATTCCTACCCCTGTACGCGTAAGGAACGTATGACTAACAGGGTCCTTCCTGCCCAGAATCTATTCGTTCAGCAGATTTTCATTGATCTGCTTTAGGTTGTCTTAGTGTGAGATGCTGGGGTTACTCAACATGAAGAAGATAAAAGCTCTTATATTTAAGTAGTTCAGAGTCTAGAGTGAGATGGGCAATTTTGAAAAAAAAATTATAAAGGAGTTAACTTGTTTAGCATATATATTAAGATGACATCTTCTGAAATCAGTTGAGTTAAAACCCTAGCTCCCTACTGAAAAGAGATGTAAATTTGGAAGGAACAAATGTCTGCACCTTAGTTCCCTTAGATGTGAAACGGTGATAAGAGGGCTGACTGCACAGGGTTTTCGGGTTTAAAGATACATTGTGTGTAAAGCACTCGGAACAGTGCCCAGCTCATAGTAAGCACTCAGTACATACCAGCTATTATTAAAGCATTCCTTAAAAAAAGTCACGCTATGTTATTTTTCCCTCCAGTTTGCAGACGAGGGTGTTGAAGCAGAGAGAAGTTAAGGAACTTGCCCGTGCTCACACAGCTGAGAGTTTGGGAGCCAGGACTTGAATAGGGAGCCTAACCGAGTGTTCTGTTCAGATTGAGGGGCTCAGCCAGAGAGTGCCTGCCACCAATACTGAAAAAATCTCGAAATTCTAAGTATCTCGGGATATTAGTAATGTATTAACTGTTAAATGTTTAGTGATACGTTTCCTGCTTCTGAAGAGAGGGAGGACTAAATTTTGGGAATGTTGCCTGCTTTATCCAAGTCCAACTTGCCATGTATTTTTTATTTTTAGTCGTGGTGCTGATCCCAACTTTAAAATCAAAGGATTTGTGATATGTTAAAAAATCACGTGTCTTGTATTTTGTAAAGCAATGGACATAGTGTTTGGTTGGTTGGTTTCGATTTTGGCCTTTGTTTTACTTTTTTAATTAAGGAAGTAGCCTCCATCTGATTTGAGTAAAAATGGCTTGTTTGAAAAGCAGCGTTTTTACCAACTTCAATTTTTTGAGAACCCTTTGAGACCTATAGAATGAAATAATATATGGCATATAGTTCCAATAGAAGACAGACTCTAGTAATACGGAGAATTGAGAAATAATAACTCTTATCATCTTACCATTCTTTTGAAAATTTCCCTTTCCACCTGGCCATTGGTGTGTGTTGCTTTATACTTCAAGTTGTTACATTTTAAGTCCCTGCAGAAGAAGCTTTTAATACTGATTAGTAAATGGCTAATTTAAAGTTATAGTTGGTATGTGACTTTTTAAATAGTCTGATCCTTTCGGGACTTGCTTTTTACACTTTGTTCAGAGTGATCAGAACAGTTACTAAGGCTAATTTTCCCCCTCTGCTGAGACAATAATATTTTGAGTATTTTGTACATTGTCCTGGGAATTAAAAGATTTTTCCTAACTAGTAGGAACACAAACCATTTTTAACACTGGTAGCCTCGGAGATATTGCAGATTCCATTCCAGACACTAGAATTAATTTTCTTGGTGTTAGGAGGGAATCTTGCCTTCAATTTGTAAAAAATGCAACATCTGTGAAGTACAATGTATAGCAAAGCTCTGTAAAACGAGGTGTGCCTGTATTTAGTGTGGGTTTCTTTTAAGGATCATATATTTGAGACTTGCTTTTTTTCCCAATCTGACGATCTTTGTCTTTAAATTGGAATGTTTGGGCCATTTACATTTAATGTGATTGTTGATGCAACTGGGTTTAAATCTCACTGTTTGTGAGGTTTGTTCCCGTCTCTTTATGTCATGGTTTCTTTTGGGCTGAGTTTTTGTTTTTGTTTTTCAGTGACCCATGCATGCTTTGTTGGATTACTAGCTATAACTTTGTGGTTTGTTTTCAGTTTACAGAATACATCTTTAGCATATCATAGCCTGCCTTCAAGTGATATTATAACCCTTCCTGACGACACAGGATCCTTCAGCATTCCCTCCTGCAGCTGACGTGCTACTGTTAACCATGTTAAAATCCCCACAGTATTTTAGTACTGTTTTGGCTTTAGACAGTTAATGTCTTTTAAGGAGATTTAAGAAATAAAATTATATTGTCCTTAAGTTTATTACCATTTCGGGATTTTTATTCGTTTGTGTACTTGCGATGCACCTGTTACCAGTTCCTTCCACCTGAGAGACTGCCTTTAACATTTCTTACCATTGGGTCTGCTGGTAATAAAATCTTTCAACTTGCCTATGTCTGAAAAAAACCTTTAAATTGCCTTTGTTCTTGAAACATTCTTGTTGGGTATAGAATATTGGGGTGACAATTTTTCAGTAGTTACGGATGTTGCTCTCCTGTCTTCTGGCTTTCACTGTTTATGAGACACCTGCTGTCATCTCTGTTCTATATGTCTATTTTCCTTTGTGCTGCTTTTAAGATTTAATTTTTATTATTAATTTTCCACAGTTTGATTATGATCTGCCTTGGTGTGGTTTTCTTCATGTTTCTTGTGCTTGGGGATTATTAAGTTTTTTGGATTGGTAAATTTATAGTTTCCATCAGATTTAGAAAATCCCTTGGCCATTAACTTTTATCAAATATATTTTCTGCTTCTTCCCCCTTTGTATATCAGGCTGTTTGAAGTTGTTCCACAGTTAACTGAATCTTTATTCAGAGTTGTTGTTGGGGTTTTTTTTGTTTCATTTTGAGTAATTTCTGCTACTTCGTTTTCAGGTTTATTCATCTTTTCTTTGCAACGTCTAACATGCTCTTAATTTCATCCAGTGGTTTTTTCTTTTTTAATCTCAGGTGTATTTTTTAATATCTAGAAGTTTGATTTGGGGTCTTTTTATAATTCCCATCACTCTGACATCCTCAGGCATTTGTCTATCATTTTGAACTTACAGAATAGTTTTTTTAAATTATTTTATTATCTCTGTCACACCTGGATCAATTTCTGTTAAGTGAGCTTTTCTCCTCACATTTTCTGACTTTTTTCTGTGTCTGGTAATTTTTCAATGACTACCAGGCATTGTGAGTGTTACTGTTTGCTGGATATTTCCGTATTCTTAAATACTCTTGAGTTTGCAGTTCAGTTGAGATGCAGTTAAGGTTATTTGGAAATAGTCTGATCCTTTCAGGACTTGCTTTTTACACTTTGTTCAGAGTGATCAGAACAGTTACTAAGGCTAATTTTCCCCCTCTGCTGAGACAATAATATTTTGAGTATTTTGTACATTGTCCTGGGAATTAAAAGATTTTTCCTAACTAGTAGGAACACAAACCGTTTTTAACACTGGTAGCCTCGGAGGATTGCTCCCTCTGTTCCTTC